>APFE030383879.1:1517-26670 GCA_000404065.3 Pinus taeda
CCGCGTATTTGGACGCGATCCCTGCACGGCATACCTGCGGGTACGCACCTCCTGAACTGTTCTCCTGCGTACTTCTTTATTTTCATCAAAATGAGAGCCATGCCATGGGAGTTTGCCATCAAGTACAACATCTGAAATCATACCAGAACCATAATGCCAACACTCTTATCTTCTAGACAGAAAGCAAAGATTGATCATATTACAAATCACTTTGGCATGGTCTCCAGGCCATTCATGGAGGGTTTCACATGCCTTGGTTTCAAATTAAAGCCAGGAAACTACAGGAATAGATATTGGGTGTGGTTACTCACCAAATTCCATAGTAAGATAAATTGTTGGACTCATCATTGGCTCACACTTGGGCATAGATATACTCTAATATAAGTTGTACTTCAGCAATTGGTCACTTACTAGGAACACTTAGTGGCTTTCCCAACCCATATCATCTCTCAGATTCACTCTATTCTATCATTCTTTACTTTGTCTGGTGTGGATATGGGTCGTAAAATGCATCTAATCAAATGGGAACATATCTCCAGGCCTATGACTCTTGATGGTTGGGGTATACTGAACACAAATATTTTGGTTGGTCCTTTCTCATCAAATCTTTTTGGAGAGCATTATTTGGTGCTAATATCTGGGTAGAGATCACCAAAGAAGAATATTTAATGTAGCAGACCTTCTCGAATTTGCTCAAGTTTGACAAGATTGGTAAGAAGAATGGATCGGTCTTTTGGTTGAGTTTTCGAAATATCAAATCATGGTTTCTCAAAAGGATTCATTGGTCCTTTGGTTTGGGAAATAATATCATTATTGGGCGAGATCATATTTTGTGTGTTTGCAGGGACTCGGACCTATCTACTGCAACTATTGAAGTACTTCACCACAGGGGGCGTGTTCTAGTGGAGTGGGACACTATGGAAGGGCTACATTGAGGTAGCTGAAACCTATAGGTATATTATGGACAATTTACATAATTTTGTCACTGCCCCTTAGCTCCTTAATATTTGGAAGTGGAACATCCCTTTGAAGATAATTTTATTCACTTGGTTAACTTGCCACAAAAAGATCCTTACATGGGATAACCTCATCAAACAGGGCTTTCACGGCGTGATATGGTGTCACCTTTGAGGTATTGTGGGTGAGTCAGTTACACATCTCGTTTTGTGTTGTAATAGATTTTGATGCAGACTCTCTCTTATTGTAGGTTTAATTTCTGTCAATTTCATTCTATTGAAGCATGTATCCAATGGTGGATTGCCACTCACGATGCTCATACTTTCTTTCCGATGTTTGTCTTTAAGAAATATGGCGAGCCGAGAACAAATTCATCTTTGATGGGACCCAGATCAACACCTTTCGTATATGATCCAAAATTATCACTTGGTTGGGGACACAAGATATAATACCCGAGATCACAAAAGATCTCATTGTTAGAATTTTTCACCCCACATTTTGACATGATGATTGGTTTCTTTGATGGGGCTTAGCAACGCAGATGTTGTGGATGTGGGCCATGCCTCAGGATCAGTGAAAGGGAACACTACAAATTACACTGGTTTGCAGGAAAATTAACAAATTCCATAGCAGAGACATGCACATTATGGGGTCTTCACTGGTTTTCCAGAGAGAAACCCGTGGAGACCCTACATGTCTATGGGGATTCCAAGACTCTTATTGAAGGAGTCTTAGACTTCACATTGTATGATCATCCAAATCTTCATGGCTAGATGGAAACTACTCATCAGAAATTTCTAGGTTTTTAATATACAACATGTCCACAGGGAAGCTAATACTATTGTAGATTCTCTATCCAAAGTCGGACTTAATGATGAAGAGGGTGCCATAAATATTTGTCAGTATTTGGATGGGACTTTAAGTGAAACGAGGACCATAGGTTCTCCATAAAAATGATAGACTAGACATAGGAGGTGTTCTCTTTTTGGATGTGTGATTACAAGGCCCTATAGACTTTATTTTCTTTTTATGTTTTTTATTGCAACTTTTAGCATTATCTCATGAACTATTCTCTAGTATTAGAAACAATTGTGACCTTTTAATATGCATGGATACAACAATTGAATGTACGCTTGAGTTTTGTATGATGTATCTATGTTTTTTATGTTGATGGGTAGACACCATGAGGATCTCATATGATTGATATATTTGTACTGGTTTTATCATTAATATATACCAGTGGTTTTTTTCTTCTGAAAAAAATTCATGTTGAATTATTCTATAAAAGTTCTCAATTAGCATGTATTTAGTGTGATGTTTTAGCTATTTTCTACACATTCTTTCCCTAGTTTTAATCCTTTTGTCCTCCAAGCCTGTGACTTTACATGGTTAATTCCCTTGTTTTCTCACCTTTATAACCTATTCTCTATCATGTTACTTTGTCATATTTTATTGAATAATACGATGCTTTATTCCTTTTTGTGGCTAACTGGGAGAGAATTGAAGAAGTATTTTGGGAAGCTCTTCTTCTTTTCAGGTGTTTCTCATGAGAACAAAGCTATGGAGAAGCTAGACAGTGTGGATTAACTATGGAGAAGGATAGAATAGTTCCTTGTTACACCCTGGATGTTGTCACAAGTTGTTGTTACACATTGGATGTTGTTACAATCTATTGTTACACATTGGATGTTATTACATGATGTTACACTAATACAAAAGTTCATTCTTACACAAAGGGTGTTGTCGCCAATGATGTCTTAACATCTCGAACCACTATTCACTTGCAGGATGTTGTTGCACCGAAGCTGGAAAATGTGGGTACTATTCCACATAATGTAGTAATTCCCACTGTAGATCAAAAGATTATGAAATATACTAAAGCAAAATACAAGATCTACTTCTACAACAAACTTTGAGGAAGCTTAATCAAATTGAGCAAGATCAATGAGAACACATATAACTAAGAATGAGAAATCAATCACACATAACACAGAAGAAATAACCAGGGGAAAGCCTCAGCCTAAAACCCCAATCTCTGAATTATCATACAAGTGGAAATATGCTCGAGTTACAAAAAGAATCAGCTCACAATCTATCCTGCTCTCTCTGCAATCCAACTGTTACTCATACAGAGTCAAAGGCTTCTCACAAACCGTCTCCTCTTCCCTCCAAGCATCTTATTTCCTTGTGCAGTTTTCCTTGGGGTCCAGTGTTGCCATCTATGTGAATTGGCCTCTTCACACACTCACTAACTTCTTATCTAATTGTGCAATCCTGAAGGATATAATTCCTTTTGCATGGATGAGTTTCCTATATAGGAAAAATCCTCCAACTGATAGTACATTGTCCCTTCCTCTAATCTCAACTGGGTCTCTGACTGAACTGACATGCATGAGTTATTTATGAGAGAATATTCAGTTATCTTAAGTGCAGTAGTTACATATATGCATGCATCAACTAACTAAACTCACAATTTATTCAAAAAACTATTTGAACTAGTCTAACTGGACTTGACTCAGTTAACTGAGCCAACTAATTACAACTCATCCTTATCTCTTTAACTAATGGATAAATTCCTCAATCAATGGAGAAACTATTGCATATCTTCACATAGACTTCATGTTTGATTTTCTAAAACTAATTAACTCAAGATGAATTAATTAATTATTTTACAAACAACTGCTAAGATCAAATTCGAATTTTACTTCTTAATTTTAGTTCAGGGACTAACTAAAATTGGAATCTATCCCGAAATACTATTTATAGAAATGATATTTTTCAGCATTTCCATTTTTCATTCCTTGTTACTATGTCCAACACTGGTACCTGAACTGTTATTTATAGTAGTGCTACTTTTAGCATTTCTTGTTGCCATTTTCAACACTCCCTCTCAACAAGAAAGGCATTCAACTTGAACTCGATCCTAAATCTTTGGAATGTTTTGCATGCAACACTTCTCTCAAGTGTTGTTGCTCCAACAACTCTAGAAACAAAAAAAATCTCCCAACTGACCTCTATGTTGGGCTAGAAACACCTTCTGATGTTGAAGCTCCCTCTACCACTAACAAGTGCTCCCTCTATGACCTCTAAGCTGTTGTAAAACTCCATGCATCTCACATTGTTGCACACCTCTTTGTGTCATTCTACATTGGTGCAACACTCTTGTGCCTCTCGCATTGTTGCAGCCTGCCAACTTTGCACTGTCTTGGGATTCCTGCACTATAGCTCTCTTTGCTACTTCATCCACATCTATTTCTACCCACTCAGCCAGTCCTGATACTCCTCATCAAGGTTCCCGTAGCAAGGTCTAATCAAAGAGGTTGGGTACCTCAATGATCCTACCCCTATTCCAGCCTACTTGGGACTGTCACTCCACATCGCCCCACCTCCTACTTGGAGGTATGGACGCATGTGATCCCTCTGCCCACTTGGATCGAAATTTCCCCCTACTGGAGGTCTCTGCATGAGTGGATGCCTCCACTCGATCTCCTCTCAGCTTCTCCAGTTGTGGCTACTCCACAACCTCCTAAAGATGCTTCACCACTTGTGGCTCCTCCACAATTGTCTGAGACTTCTTCTGGCACTGCATGTTGAGAGGTAATGTACTCTCCCTCTCAACCGGCAAGTCTCCATTAGTTTCCTTTCTCCTTAAGGCTTTGCATGCATCTTGAACCTGAAGAGCATATAGGTTTTTGACTCGTAAACCGATTTGCTTCACCTGTCTAGTGGTGATGTGTCAAAGGAAAACCTTTACCTTACTGAAGACTACATCATAGCCTTTGTCTTCTAGCATTGCGATCGACACCAAAATTTTCCTCGGTCCTAGTACATATTTGACATCGGTCAAGGTAATGCGAGCTCCATGCTCCCTCTAAAAAACAACTGTGCCTACACCTAAGACACTATACTTTTCATCATTACCCATCGCTATGAGTATCTGGAGATCTTTCTCCTCCAAGGTACTAAATAAACTCTTATCACCGGTCATGTGGAATGAACCTCCACTATTAAGAAACCAACCACATCCCACCATGGATGAAACCATGCATGCGAAGAGGGTGAAATCCAACTCAAACGATGAGGCCAATGCCTCACCTTCAGATCCTTCCTTGGATCCCATCTTGGATTTCTTCAGTGAATAATTTGTAGCATAATGGCCCACTTCATGACAATGAAAGCATTGCACTTTCGATTTGTCAAACATCTTCCCACCATGGGAAGAACTCGATTTGGGATGAGAATCCTTCTCCTTCCCTTTCTTCACCTTACTCACTAAGGCGCAATTTGCTTCATCCTCCTTGGATGAAGAACCATCTCTGGTGCTTCTTCTTATCTCCTCCTGCATCAGATCCAACCAAAGTTGTTCCCAATCTGGCAGTTTTTCTCTTCCATTTACCGAGTCTTTGTAGCTGTGCCAGCTCTTAGGAATATTGAGGAGTGCAAGACTCACCATGTCATCATCGGCTGTCGTGATCCTTACACTTCCAAGCTCATCCTTGTAGGTGGTGAGCTTGTTCAGATATGTAGAGATTGTGTCACCCTTTTCACACTTGATTTTCTAAGCTTGTCTTTCAGTGCCAGCTTCCTCTGATCGTTGTTGTTCTGATATAGATCTTTCAATGTTTTCCACATTGAAAACGTTGTCTCCTGCCCATGGAGACTCGATACTATGTGGGCTTGAACTCCCTCTAGAAGGATTCTCCTTGCTCTAGCCACACATTTCTTCCATTCTGCCAATTCAGTAGCATCAGTCGGCTTGGGGACTTCTTGATCAATGAATTCCTTTAGACTGTTATCCTCTAATACTACTTCCATGCTATCCTTTCAGGCTATATAATTCGAGTTTCCATCAAGGGCATACTCAAGTCTTAAATTGTTGAATGCCATTGATGAAATTGAGATGTGATAAGAACTCGATTTCTATATTCAAGAACCTCAAACTTTGAACTTCTCCCTTCTTGTATACTGTTCTTCGCTTTGATCACCTTTGCTCTGATAAACTTAGCTCCAATACCATGTAGTAATTCCCATTGTAGATCAACAAATTATGCAATATACAAAAGCAAAATACAAGATCTACTTCTACAACAAACTTTGCAGAAGCGTAATCAAATTGAGCAAGATCAATGAGAACACATATAACTGAGAATGAGAAATAAATCACATATAACACAAAGGAAATAACATGGGGAAAGCCTCAGCCTAAAACCCCAATCTCTATGTTATCATACAAGTGGAAATATGTTTGAGTTACAAAAAGAATCAGCTCACAAGCTATCCTTCTCTCTCAGCAATCTACCTATTGCTCATACACAGTTAAAGGCTTCTCACAAACCTTCTCCTATGCCCTCTAAGCCTCCTATTTCCTTGCAAAATTTTCCTTGGGGTCTAGTGCTGCCACTTGTGTGAATTGGCCTCTTCACACATTCACTAACCTCTGATCTAACTGCACAATCCTGAAGGAGATAATTCCTTCTACATGGATGAGTTTCCTATATATGAAAAATCCTCCAACTGATACTACACTATCCCTTCCTCTGATCTCAATTGGGTCTCTGACTGAATTTACATGAATAAGTTATTTATGAGAGAATATTCAGTTATCTGAAGTGCAACAGTTACATGCATACATGCATTAACTAACTGAACTCACAATTAATTCAACAAACTATTTGAACTAATCTAACTAGACTTGACTTAGTTAACTGAGCCAACTAATTACAACTCATCCTTATCTCTTTAACTGATGGATAAATTCCTGAATCAATGGAGAAACTGTTGCATGTCTTCACATAGACTTCATGTTTGATTTTCTACAACTAATTAACTCAAGATGAATTAATTAATTATTTTACAAATATCTGCTAAGATCAAATTCAAATTTTACTTCTCAATTTTAGTTTAGGGACTAACTAAAATTGGAATCTATCCCGAAACACTATTTATAACAATGCTATTTTTTAGTACTTCCATTTTTCATTCCTTGTTGCTATGTCCAACACTAGTACCCAAACTGCTATTTATAGCAATGCTATTTTTAGCACTTCTCTTTTTAGCATTTCTTGTTGCCATTTTCAACACATAACAACTGTCGGCAATAGGAATTGTTTATTTTGGAAGCAAGAGACCCAAGTGGTTGCAATCCTAACTATTGTATATTTGTATTTAGAAGTAGGTTGTAACTACTTTTATTTTTTATCAACATGAGAATCGTAAGATTCTCATGACTAATCTGTTTCTAACTTCGGGCATGTAATAACTATAAAGGAGCTCGATTTTTTCATGTATAAGGACACGACATATAGAAAAGTGTTATTACTTTGCTTTTGTAACTCTGAATTTATTTTTAATATTAATCAGCACTGTGATGTTGTTACTGCTCTTCAGCGGATTCGTTAATTACTTTTGTGTTATTCCTATGCCCTGCTGAGGAGGAAGTGCCCTCCTCTTTGGTAGTGACTACAGTGATAGAGGTAGTGTACATTCTAGTTTAGCTAATTGATTTATGGTTTCTCGTTGTTGTTGTACAAATTATGGGTTACATTTGATGTTGTTTCAATTTACATTATGTTGTTACACTGAGTTAATAAATGGAATGGTAGTAACCAGATGGAGTAGATGTTAGTTCCTATGTGGTGTGCCTTTACTTTGGTAGTTGCAAAGTGTGATTAATTCTATAGAGTGCTTTTTTTTTGTCTACATGAATGGTTTTATTCAGCAATTCGGTTCGGTGACTCCTTTTACTGTTTTTTGCATTTTATCATTCTTTGTTGTAGTGTATCAGCACAAATAGTGCGAACTCCATTGAAATAGCAAGACCTACCTTGGGTTGAAAATTAAATGTTGGAGTCTTGGTCAATTAGGATTGATTAAAACAACACTACATTTTGGCGTCCTTGCCGGGGATGGTAGTTGACAATACAGTCAGCCAAGTTGTTTGTTTGATGTAGAGTGTTCTTAGTCCACAATTGCTAGGCAATAAGACAAGAGGTAAGAACCTACACATCACTCTAACATACCTAAGTAGGCTCACCATTGTGATCACTAGGGCACTTAGGGAATTTTGGTGTTTTTTTTAGCATGTCTTCAGCTCTTCAGTCGATGGATGGTAAGATGAGAGGTAAGAACCTGTGCATTGCTCTAACATACCTAGGCGGGCTCAGTACTTGCGAATACTGAGACACTTACGGTGTGAATTAATACTCATAGGGTCCATGTGTACAACTATAGGAATTATAGATATACCAAAACTACCCCCACTCTAATTAGTCACAGTAAAAATGGGTCGTAAAAAGGAAAGGAAGAGTGTAGATTTGGGAAGGAAAACATTTATCTAGGAACTAATATCTAAGGCAAAAAAAGAACAGTCCATCTCTCAAAGGGATGCAAGGAAAACTAGGCCACAGAAAGATGTTACTCCCATAGCAAAAGCGGATACCTTTGATTTGTCTATCTTGGGACCATATCATTCTAAAACTAGCACCCATACCTCGAAGACCAAGAATCCGATTCAGGGGCAGGAGGGGGAATCTAGCAACCAGAACTTGAGGACTGAGGGGCAAGGGGAAACTAAGGAGGAACATTGAACACCTGAGACAGAAAAACATCTGTTGGTTTATCAATACCTAGATACATGTAGTGCGGTGAAATAGTAATCCCCAAGGACATCTGAGCCACTAATCATGCCTAGGAGACCATCACAAGAAAAGTTTGAAGGACATCCGCTACAGCAAGTGTTAGAAGGATTAGTCATGGGCAACAACAATGAAAACAATGCTAAAATAGATGCTACTATCACCACCTTTGAGTTCCCAATTGGGGATATCAGAGGTGAGGCTCGTAAGAAAAATATTCCTCTATCATCCTTACCATCCTTCTAGGGCATGACTTTGGAAGATCCAGACACCTCTCTATTTGAGTTCGATGTCTTATGTAGAAGTTATGATTATACCTAAAATGCACAGAAATTAAAATTATTTCCTGCTACTTTAAAAGGGGAATCCTTGAGATTGTTCATGGGATTGGGATCTGCTTCTATTTGAACATGGAATGACATGAAGGAGATGTTCCTATCAAAGCACCAAGACTATTGTAGAACCAAGGACTTAAGGGAGGAGATATTTAGAAGGACACAAAAGGAGGATGAAATCCTGAAAGATTATGTGGAGAGGTTCCACTATGATATGAAAAGGTCTAAACATAGCAATTTAGACCAGGAAATATCGAAGACTATATTTATCAGAGCAATGAGGGATGAATGCCTTGATACCATGAACCTATTAGGGAAGGGGGATATATGGCAAGAACCATTCACTGAAATTGTAAAGCTCTATCTAAGATGCTCTAGAGGATCATCTAAGGGGAGGAGCACAGTTCGAGATGCCTCTGCCTAGATACAAAAATTTGCACGGGGGGGAGTAACCATAACATAGATCGGGAATTTGTTTGAAATTTTCAAGACTGATATCCTCAATACTCTCTCTACCTAGGTAACAGTAGCGCAGATCAAGAAGACACAATCAAAAGCTAACACACCTCTAGCTGTGTTTTATCTGAATTGCTAGAAGAAACATTCTCTAAGCGAATGTGAATTGAATAGCATCAACGTGTGTAATATTTTTGAGTTGGAACATTCGATAGGACAATGTCCAGAGCTTCCTAGATTGAAGGCAGTACTTAGAGAGTCAAGCAAGGAAGTGTAGTCCTCTTATTTCATCACACCAAGGAGACCATGGAAACCACAACCTCCAGGTATGTGTCAATATTTTTCCTCTTTCAATTCATGTAACAATGCATATAATACTCATCAATATTCATGGAAATATCCTACTCCTCCTTTAACACAATTTCCTTGACCCTGTAACCAGTGGTATCCATCTCCCTCTATCCAATATCCTCAATCTCAACCATATCCTTAGAACCAGAACTGGAGAGGAAATGCCTAGAATTCAACTTTGCCTGGATTACCCATGCAACAGTAGCTATAGTTACCTCCTTTCCAAACTCCTTCTCCTCCACTATATGTGCGACCCCACCTACCTATGAAACCTAACCCAAACCCAAACAATAAAGTAGCTCAGGGCATAGAGGATCCAACTACCTTCTAGACCTACCTTATTACTCTCGTGGGGCTTAATGAAATACAATTGCAATCAAGAAAGGTAATTAAACCAAGTCACTCCCCTATCATTATAGAGGAGGAATGTGAACTTCCAAAAGAGATGTCAGAGGCTCTAAGGTAGCTACTATGCCCATAATAGTCAATATAAAGGAATTTGTTACATTTGTAACAGCCAACCCATGGAGGATTGTTACTATTGTAACAGCCAACTTGGGAAAGGTTGATACACCTATAACAACTGATTCGGCTGTTGTAACTCAAGACCCTCCATACCGTTAGAGATTGTTTGAACCTGGGATGACTTCACAACCTGAATCTGACTTTCTTAGGGAGTTGCAAAATTCACATGGATGAATTCCTCTACTACAAGCCCTTTAAGAAGTACCTCTTTATGCTAAAACGGTGAGAGAATTGTGCATCGAGAAACTTGGGAGGAAGCCTAAATACCCTACCACCATACATGTGATGGGGAAATTATCTGAATTAATGTCTACTCAGCCTATCCTAACTAAGTATAATGATCCAGGAAATACTACGATCACTCTCTACATTAATGATCAGCCCATAGTTAACACATTGATCGATCTCAGGGATGCCATTAATGTAATGACAAAGGACCTCTTTACCACTCTTAGTCTACAGGGACTTAGACATACTCCTACTATACTTGAATTAGCAAACAAGTCCCATGTCAAACCCAAGGGGGTGTTGGAGGATATCGTGATTTCAATAGCTTCCTAGGGGTATCCGGCTGACTTTCTTATCTTGCATCCCAAATCCAATTTGCGGGGACATCCTTTGATCCTAGGTAGACCTTGGCTAGCCACTGCAGATGCATTTATAGGTTACAGATCAGGATCTATGGTGATCTTAGATGGCCAAGAAACAAAGAACCTTAGCCTTTACCCCCCAAAACCAAATATGGATGTATACTATCCTTGGTGGGATGAGTTTGAGCCTGAGTTGGATCTTTCCTTGCCACTCCTCACTCTAAGGAAAGCCCAGTATTTCAAGGATGAGACAAAAGATGATGTTATTAATGGTTTTATTAGTAACTTGCTTTCTATCGCTTCTGTTAAAAATGCGAACAAGGAAGAAGAGGTGGAAGATATAGATTTTGAACAAATGATAACTGCTCCAAATATTGACAATAGTCCAATTGAGTTAGAACCTAGAAAGTCTTTGAATATTAAACCCAACTTAACTATTGAGCAAAACCAATTGTTGCTACAACTATTACAAAAATACAAAAAGGTATTTTCATGGGACTAAATGGATATGAAAGGCATCCACCCTAACCTATGTACTCACCAGATTTATTTGAAGGATGGATGTAAACCAGTCAGACAACCATAGCCCTACATGAATCCTACATCAAGGGAGGGGGTAAAGGAAAAACTACAAAAACTCCTGAGTGCTAATTTTATTTATCCGATATCTAACAGTCAGTGGGTGTCGTCACTTGTCATCGTTCCTAAAAAGAATAGCAAGTGGAGAGTCTATGTAGATTACAAAGAAATCAATAAAGCCACTCAAAAGGACCATTTTCCCCTACCATTTATAGATCAAGTTCATGATACCCTTTCTAAAAAGAAATTCTTTTCATTCCTAGACGGATTTAGTGGCTACAATAATATACAAATTGCCCCGAAGGATTAGGATAAAACAACCTTCACTTTCCCTTGGGGAACCTTCGCATACAGAGTGCTCCCTTTTGGACTCTGTAATGCACTAGCAATCTTTCAAAGGGAAATATTGGGAATTTTTTCAGACTTGTTGAATGACTACCTCGAAATCTTCATGGACGATTTTACACCTTATGGAAACGCTTTTGAAACAACATTAGTTAATTTGGAAAAAGTGGTTGAATGCTGCGTACAAACTAATGTTTCTTTGAGCATTGAAAAATTTCACATGATGATGATTGAAGGGATCATTCTTGGACACTACATTTATGTTGAAGGAATCAAGGTAGACCTTACAAAAATAGAGGTATTTTTGAAATTCCCAACCCCCAAAACACAAATGAGGTATGTAGCCTCTTGGGGCATGTAGGGTATTACAGGATATTTATAGAAAAAAAAATTCAAATATTGCATCATCATTATTTTCCTTACTCATGAAGGATGTTGACATTTTGTGGACAGGGAAGTGTGACTAGGCATTTTTTAAATTGAAATGTTGTGTATCAGTAGCTCTGGTATTGTGAGGACCTAATTGGGAACTAATTTTCACATAGATATAAATGCATTTAATATTGTTGTAGGTGTTTCCTTGGGCCAACTGGAGGATAAGAAACCTTATGGTATTTACTACCTAAGAAAAAATCTAACCCTGGTTGAGCTCAACTATAGAGTGACTGAGAAGGAGTTCTTAGCAGTCATGCACACCATCAATAAATTTTGAAATTATATCATCGGGTATCAAGTATTTGTACGCACTCAGAAGTCTTCCCTAGAAGTTATCAAACGAAGGAATAATCCAAGGTAACCACAAACCTAATCTTTTAGACTCAGGTTCTAGCCAAACTAAGTCCAGAGAGGGCTCTCTCTTTATAATTTAACTTTGTTTTGGGTAGGATTTTAGGCTAGTTCTTAGTGTTCATAAGGTTTTGAATTTGGTTGCGTGGTGGAATTCTAAGAACATATGGATGGAGCAAAATCTTCAAACCATTGGGCTATGGATTCAATCAAAGAATAGTTTAACTAAACCAAATCACTTAAGGGAGTATTCACAGGGCAGGCTAGAGAAACAAAAAACAAATATCAGGTTCAATGGATGAGGTAGTCATAACCAGGGTGAAAGGGAAACGAAGAATCCTTAGACTAGGATCAAGATGAAGAGTAGGGGGTGATCATGAGCAAATGGCAACTAAGAATCCTTTACTATAGGCCGAGGGGAAAACTACAGAAGTAAGGGAGCATTTAAGAATTCCCTAACTAAGATAGTTTAGCAGAAAACATTAAGAATGTAAACAGTTAAGACAGAGAGCATTAAAACCAATTCTAAAATATCATTCCTAGTTTATCATTAAAATTTCATAGAAACACATATGATTATTAATAAACATAAATAAAAACGATAATACACATGAGAGATAGAATACTTATTTGATTTTCGCTTTACACAAGAATCTTGTGAAATGTCTTTACTTTATTCCTTGATCCAGCAAGCCAATCCAGTCTTGATACCATAGCACTTTAACTTGATACGAAAATGTCTACAGAAATGTCTTTGAATCCACCCTAAATACTTTGACAGGTGAATTATTTATACAAAAAATATTTACAAAATATCTCATAACAGTTTGAGAATTAATCTAGGAAATCAAAATATCTTCAAGCATGAAGACAGAGACAGATGGAAAACTACATCATGTTGTTCCTTTCATTGTGATATTGCTGGCTGCTTTTAGTTCGAATTTTAGCTCTTTAAGCTGGTTGATATTTGTGTGTTGGAATCACCTTTGTCTTTAGTCTTTTACTGATACTCTCTAACCTGTTACACTTTGACCCTGTCTATATGTTCTTTCACCTACCTTTAGATTTACTGTGGTACGTTATAGTAAATCTGTCATTTTTTCTCGCCATTCATCTTCAGGTAACTTTACCTTGAACATCCTTCTATATATCTCATCTACCTTAGTGTATTTGGAAAAATTTGTCTTGGTGGCAAATAGATGCTTTGCCTCATGCTCTAGGAAGAAAATATTTTCTAAAGTATCATATAGTACTTTCCCTGTTGGCAATGCTTTGACTCCTGAATTGTTTTCCTGTTCCTTTGAAAATTTCTCTAATCTGTCAACATAGTCCACTTGGGTCATAAGTTTTTCATTGATTACCATAGGACTGGGAATGAATTTATCTCTCAGAATTTGAAGCTTTGCCATGAATCTTTCAATGCCAACCTGCATGTTATGGAATTTTTCCTCTAAGTTAAGCATAAGGTTTCTTTTAGAGAGAACCTTTTTTATTTTAATGATGGCTTCTATATTGTCCTCCACATTAAGCTCATTTAGCTCATACATGTTCTTGTTGTTCAAGAAATGGATGAGTTGATTCGCAACTTTAGGTTGTTCTCCTAACTCTTCCTTTACCTTTTGTATTGCTTCAGTGACCACTTTGACCAGTTTTGCCTCTCTCGAATATTACTTGAATTGATGGCCAAATATCATTAAAAAAGTCAATGATATTTGCCTAGAGCATCTTCGTAGTTTGTCCTAGTGGTTTTTGCAATGTTAGATCCTTCTCTAGGACCTTAATCTTATCACCCATCCTTAGGGCTTTTTGTGCTTCTTCTTTCTAATGTATTTGGGCAAGCTGTTACGCTCTTAACCTGCAAGACGATACCAAAATACCAAATATACAAAGAAATATACCCAGAACATAGAATAGTGAGAAACAACAGCAAGTATTTTATTATTTAGAAAGCAATGTTCACTTGCCTCTTCGAAGGGGAAACCTCCAATAGAGCAGAGCTCGATGACAAAATAAGACATGATGCTCCTCGCAGGGAGTCTCTATCCTTTATATATGACTCATACATGAAATACCATGGATCAATACCATGGTTCTTATTAATACCATCTATCTAATACCATGGCCCATTTGCAACTAACTATGGTCCCGTCATTAAATGCAGGTTAACCACTTACAATTATTAATATGGCCTTTATTGACTCTTTACTATGACTCGATCCTACTACATAAATAAGGGGGTTAGGGTGCGACCCTAACATGCCCTCCCCCTTAAGAATAGCATTGTCCTCAAGGCTGAAGCTGTGGAAACTACTGAAGAATAGTGGTTGGTTCCCAGGTTGCATCTTCCGGAGAGGTTTCTTTCCACTTGACTAGGACTTCCCTGATCATGCGGCCACGTAGGTGCCGTTCTTGTGTGTCTAGGACCTATTCAGGTTGGAGCCAGATTGACCCTTCTTCATCCACTTCAAGTAGATTGGTTTGAATTCTACAATTGTTCCCAAACACTTTCTTAAGGCATGAGACATGGAAAACTGGATGGATTTTTGCAGTGGGTGGCAAAGCTAGCTTGTAGGCCACTTCTCCAATGCGCTGAAGTACCTGATATGGACCGTAGAATTTTGGAGATAGTTTGTGACAACCCTTGTCTTTGAGTGATGTTTGTTTATATGGTTGCAGCCTCAAAAATATGTGATCCCCTTCTTGAAATTGGCGCTCTAAGCGATGCTGATCTACCTGTTGCTTCATGCGGTTTTCAGCTTGATGAAGATTCTCTCTAAGATGGGCGAGCATGGTTGTGCGGTTTTGTAGGAGTTGATCCACTGCTTGTACCTCTGAGCACCCCTCGATATAAGAAGTAGGGGAAGGAGGGAGTTGACATGATAGTTGGTGTTATACCACCATTCAGCTAGAGATAACCATTGTACCCAAAGATGTTGCTTTTCTGAAGTGAAACACCTAAGGTAGGTTTCCAGAAATTTGTTGACGGCTTCAGTTTAACCATCCGTTTGTGGATGATAGGAAGTACTGAGTTTTAGTTGGGTGCCTTGTAGCCTGAAGAGCTCCTGCCAAAAATTACTGGTGAAGATTGGATCACAATCATACACAATAAAAGTGGGCATGCCATGCAATTTGAAGATCTGATCCATGAAAGATTGAGCGACCAAAGTCGGTGTAAACGGGTGGGGTAGGGAACAAAAATGAGCATACTTAGAAAGTCGGTCCACCACCACCATGATGACTGACTTGTTTCCTGACTTTGGAAGACCTGTAATGAAATCCATAGAAACCTCCGTCCATATTGATGCCGGGATGGGCAACGGTTGTAATGTGCCTGGTGCTTTGACTGTCTCCCCTTTGTGGCGTTGACAAACATCGCATTCTGCTACAAAAGTAAGGATGTCCTTTTTCATGCCTGTCCAAAAAAATGATCTTCTAGTGCGAGCATACATCTTCTGAAAGCCTAAATGTCCTGCAATGGGGGATGAGTGCAATTCTGCCAAAATGTGGCTTTTGAGGGTGGATGTTGGTGATATTACAACTCTGTCCTTATAGCAAAGAATCTCATCCTGCCACGAGTAGCCCTTGGTGGAATTTGGATCCGCCTGCAATTGAGTAATCAGTTGGGAGAGCCAGGGATGTGAAAACAATTCCCTGCGAGCCTCTTCAATCCATTCTGGAATGGGAAGGGAAATTGCGAGCAGGGTACTTTCCTCCTCAAATTGGCGAGATAATGCATCTGCTACACTATTTTCGCGCCCTTTCGTGGAAATCATCTCATAATCATATCCCAGCATTTTGGCGAGCCATTTATTTTGTTGTGGGGAAGATAGGTGTTGCTCCAAAAAATATTTAAGATTGTGATGGTCTGTACGGATTTGGAAATGTCGCCCCAGTAAGTAAGGTCGCCAATTTTCTACTGCATGTAAGATGGCCATCATTTCCTTCTCATAGGTAGATTGTCCTAGATTCTTCCCACTTAGTTGTTGGCTTGTGAACGCCAAGGGTCGACCTTCCTGCATTAAGACCGCCCCAATACCCGTACCCAAAGCATCACATCCAATGACAAAAGATTTGGTGAAATCAGGTAGTGCTAAGACTGGAATGGAACACATGGCATTTTTGAGAGCTATAAATTCCTGTTGTGCGTCATCATTCCAAAAGAATGAATTTTTCTTGAGGAGTTGAGTGAGGGGCTTCGCAATGCAACCATAATTGTGAACAAATTTGCGATAATAGACTGTGAGACCCAAAAATCCTCTCAGGCTTTTCAAGGTCTTAGGTTGAGGCCAATCCTGCATTGTCTAGATCTTTTTGGGGTCCACCTTGACACCTTCACGCCCCACAATGCGGCCCAAATACTCAACTTCTTCCATGCCAAAAGAACACTTGGGCATCTTAACAAATAATTTATGCTTGCGGAGCAGTTGCAAGAGCAGATCTACATGCTGAAGATGGGCAGCCCAAGTGTAGCTATATATGAGGATGTCATCGAAGAAGACAAGGACAAATTCTTGAGATATGGTTTGAGAAGATGGTTCATAAGGCTCTGAAAAGTAGATGGGGCATTACAAAGACCGAATGGCATGACCAGGAACTCATAATGGCCTTCATGAGTTCTGAAAGCAGTCTTTGGAATGTCGACTTCCTTCATGCAAATTTGGTGGTAGCCTAAGCGAAGATCCAGCTTAGTGAAAAATTGAGCCCCATTGTGTTCATCCAGCAAATCATCAACAACCGGGATGGGAAATTTATCTTTGACTATCAACTTATTGAGGGCCCTGAAGTCTGGACACATCCGCCATTCCCCATCTTTCTTGAGCACCATGACCACCGATGATGAATAATGACTAATGTTGGGACGAATGACACCTGCTTATAAAAGTTCCTTGATTATTTTTTCTATTTCATTTTTTTGGGTGAACGGATATCTATATGGGTGCACATTTGGTGGTTGGGCCCCTCGAACCAAGGTGATGCCATGATCATGTTCCCCTCTCGAGGGTTGAAGCTCACAAGGTTTGCCAAAGACTAGCAGATGGTTATTTAAAATTTGTTGCATCTCAGGATGAATTGGCAGAGAATTGGGTTCGACGGCCTGGATGGCATTAAATTGAGCTATAACTCCATGATGGCCCTTTTTTAGCAATTTTTCCATCCTATGTGAGCTGATGATAGAGGGATCTCCCGCCTGGAGTCCACGGAGGGTATGTGTGGAGTTGTTCTGCTTAAAGCTCATATAGAACTCCTAGAAATCCATTGTGCTTGGCCCAAGAGTGTGAAGCCATTCAGCACCGAGGACAATGTCACACCCTCCCATGTGTATGGCAAACATGTGGGTCTTCAACTGATAATCCCCCATTTGAAGTTTGACATTTTCACAGCGGCCTTCACATTTCATTGTTCCCCCATCCACAATTTGGACTTGGAAGTTAGAAACTGCTCATACAAAACAATGCACTGCTTCCGCGACTTTTTGATGGATGAAATTATATGTGCTTCTACTATCAATCAAGACTACTACTGGGCGATGTTTAATAAAACCTCTGATTTTGAGAGTTTGAGGTGAAGAAATCCCTGCCAAAGCATGCAGCAAAATAACTGGTTCGTCATGGACATTGTCCTTCTGGTTGTCCTCTTCTGCCTCCTTAGGTTCCTCATGTGGTGGAGCTTCCTCCGATGAGCTGTAATCAGTGGCATCAATTTGAAAAAAATTGGGCTCCTTGCATTTATGACCTGGGGAGTATTTTTCATCACAGTAGTAACATAATCCTTGCTTTCTTCTTTCGGCCATTTCTATAGGTGACACCTTTTGAACCTTAAGTATTTGAGTTGTGCTTTGAGCCTGTGGGGGGCGACCCTTGGCAGTGAAATTTGGGCGAATGGACAGGGCCGCTAACGCACGTTCCACATTACGAGCTACCTTGCAAGCCTCCGACCATGTGCGAGGGTGGTGCAGTCAGACGTGGGCTTGTATGGCCTCTTTAAGACCGCTGATAAAACATTTCGTGTAGAACGCATCTAGGAGATCCCTAGTGTAGAAAGCTAAGGCTTCAAAGGCTGTAACATATTCATCCACTGTGCCAGTCTATCGGAGCTTAGTGAGATGACCCAAAAAAGCAGATTCATGATCAAAGCACTCTGTAAGAGCTTTTTTGAAGGCGGCCCAAGTCCTAAAACTGCCATTGCTACGTTGATGCCATTCCCACCATTGCCATCTTTCATTGTCCAAGTACATTCTCCCCACCATAAGCTGAGCCTCATTATCTAAGATGTTATTCAGATTGAAATACTAATCCATTTGTGCTACCCATGCGGCCGGGTGAGAACCATCAAATTTATGCATATCCAGCTTGGGAGGTCGCAGACGGGATTGTTGGTGGGTGCTCCAGAGGTGAAGAGAGTGGCTAGACTCACCCTCACTGTGTCCATTGCCAATATACGCCTCCTCGCGGGCTTCCTCCTTGCCCTTAGAGAGTGCGTGAGTTAGTTTGTCAAGCTTTTCTTGGATGGCTTGTAAGGATTGTTCAAGTTTGTCGATCTTCTTATTGGCCTTAGCTTGAGCTCGAGTTGCTAACATGCATCGATCTGATGTACTTGAAATTTGGGACCGCCCGAATTTTTTTCACTAACAATTGAATGGTACCACCTTACTCAGCTCGTCATCCTGATTCTTATGGGCTAGATCACCAATAAGCGCCCCGGGGGGTCTCAGACTTTTTTTTTTTTTTTTTTGAAAAATCCTAATGGAGTTTTACTCCTTGCTTAGGAATACTGCAGTAGCCGAATCCTCAAAATTTCAATGCTGCCAAAAGTCCTATGAAAATCACACCCCGGTATAGGAACCCCACACAACTACGCAGATCTAAGAGATCTAAATGGCTGATCCGATAGCTCTGATCGGCGGAACAGATTGTTGTTGCGGATCTGATGGCTCTAATAGATCTGAATGGCTGGTCTGCTAACTCGAAACTGCGAGACTGATGTCTACTGCTGCTGCAAACTCTCTTGTGAGATCTAATCTGGTAGAGATTACATGTGATCCCAAGATAGAAAAGGGAACTATGGTCTTGAGGAGTGTCAGGTGCTACAGATCGCATTATACATAAGGGTCTGACAGTAGTACTCGGCCCAATGTTTCAGGGCTCTTACTAAGGAGGATCAACCGTACCCTTAGTCGTATAACCCGACTACCCTATCGTACGGGCGAGTAATCTCTCCGAGTGCTGTTCTCGGTGTACTGTAGCAACAAGACGGCCGACAGTTTATCTATGGCAAGGTTTCAAAGGAGCTAGGGGGCTTCTGATATACCCAGAGGGTACTTGGAAGACAGTCCGTGCGCGGTTCTGTCTAATGCGCTACTACTCGAAGGGGTACCCACAGGGGTTACAAGGGAGTCCAACAAGCGTGACCACCTCTAGTATTTCTTGCGTGCATGCCTCCCCAAATTCGCAGGTTGTGCTCAATGAAAAATCCCATGGTTTAAAGACGCCAGAACACGTCTCTAGCCAAAAAAAAAAGTTTGCTAAGAAATGGAGATCCCACCTGCCCTGGAAAGAGCTCTGATACCACTTGTTATGCTCTTGACCTGCAATACGATACCAAAATATTGAATATGCGAAGAAATATACCCATAATATAGAATAGTGAGAAACAACAGCAAGTATTTTATTATTCAGAAAGCAATGTTCACTTGCCTCTTCGAGGGGGCAACCTCCAATAGAGCAGAGCTCGATGAAAAAATAAGACATGATGCCCCTCACAGGGAGTCTCTATCCTTTATATATGACTCATACATGCAATACCATGGTTCTTATTAATACCATCTGTTAGCGCTCAAATCTACCTTAGGCTGAAATAAGGTAAAACTCAAGGCTACATCAAACCACGCTCAGCCTCGTAGCTAGCCCTACGAGGACAGGAGAGGGCTCTCTCCGAGTCAATCTCGGCAAAAGGTAATAAATGAGGCTTGAGATGACTAAATTGATGACTAATTTTAGGCTAGGTATGCAGTACAAGGATTTTGAAATTGATTTTTTGGAGTTTAGTTGAATTCAAGGGAAAGACAATTTTTGGTGCGAGGATGAGGCACAACTTTTGTAGAGATCTACTTGGGGCAATATAGGCGATTGTTTTGATGCATTTAAAGAGAATGAATGGATAGATGAAACTGGTGAGAGGTTAAGGAGAGCAAGAAACTTTCAAGGATTCTCCATAAACAGATGAAAACGTGGAAAATCAAACAAACTTAAAATTATGGATTCTACCTTAACACTTCATTTGTTTAATTGTAGAAGATAAGAGAAGGAAAGAGATACACATAAAAAACTTACAAGTACTGAAAGAATCACACCATCAACACATAAAGCCACATGAATCCCAAATAGTGTTGTAAAACCCTGGTCTTCCTTTGCCAAAATTGCAAATAAAATATGTACAATAGAGTGTTAAGCTATTCCCAAAAGTCCAACCCTGAAAATGACTAAGAAAATACATAATATAGGCAAGCCAACCCATTCCCTTGCCTCTAGGGGTAGATCTTATCATCCTAGGAGTTGTTTCAACCAACTCTAAACAAAGCACTACAATCTAGGCAGTCAAAACAACTTGCCTCTATAAGCTAGGAAACCAATTCATTCATTAAATTTTCACCTTTTAGTGAATGAATCTTCTAGAATAAGTAACTAAGTGTCAAAATAACATCATGTTTCATTAATTACATCAAGAGGAGTGAAAAAATAACATCACAAGTCAAAACTGGTCAAACTGGCTTCATTTCCTGAGCTGAATAATGAAAACTGGACCAAAAACTGTATGCGTAGCGCCCCTGATCCCTATGCGTAGCACACATTTCAGTCTGTTTTTGGGGCACTTCCCGACATCCAAATTGAGCTCATGATATCTCGTTGGAAAGCCCTGGAAGTCTACTTGCCAACCCAAGTGGAATTTTTCAATTTGAAGCTCATTTGCCCCCTCAAAACTGTATTCTTCTAGAGGTACTTCCTGTTGTTGGAAAAGGTGGCAGAAAGGTGATTTTCATGATGTTTTTGAGCCTTTTGGTCACCCAAAACTTGATGAAATGCTTTGGAAATAGCTGAGCATGTATAATTCATCATGAAAAATCTAAAACTACAAGCCATTTGTGACTTGGACCTCCCAATCTTATGGGTCGAGCGCTGCGCATTGAGCCAAAAAACCTGTTTCGCAAGCCAAAAATTTCAAAATGACAAAATTTTCTCCGAATTTGCTCAAATTCGAAGTGAAGACCCTCTATCATGTGTTGTGCCGCGCCAATGAAGCCTCGGCCAAAATTTGGAGTGGATCGGGCTTTTTCCATTGTTTTAGCGCTTTGCTCAAACGTCTCTTTAGGATCTTCATTTTCGCTTTGCAAACATGCATGTGAGCCCAATAGTGAGTTTTCATATGACGAAGCATGTCCTTGTCTCTGTTTGCCTTCGCCAACAACTTCTCCAAATGAGTGTTCACCCGAATGAGCATTGATTCTTGATCAATAGGTGTCAAATCACCGGGTCTCTTTCGGGCCAATTCTTGGTCTTCCCGGATTTTCCGCAGCTCATAAAGTGTATGCTCATCTTCCAACTGTTTGTTGCACTGATCCAAGTAGTTGATCACCCACTTAGCCATCTACAATTTCTTTTGCAGCGACTCATTCTCAGCCCTTTGCTCTCGGATGATCTCCTTTAGCTCCGAGCTAGGAGAGCTAGCATCAACATCAAAGATATCTGTGTTCTGACCTCCTGAAGGACCCTCATCAAACATGGGCCTCTTGCCTATATGCTGGATCTGTACCTGTGCTGAAGAAGAAGGCAAGACCCCTTCCACATCATGTGGAGATAATACTCGTTGTGCTGATGAAGTCAACGAGACCCCTTCCACCTCGGGTGGACATAGTACTCGTCGTGCAGATGCAAATAAGGCCCTGTGGCCTCGCTGATATGTCATATACACTAGAGCATTTATATGCTCGACCTTGGGCATGTCAAATCGCTGTAAAGGCTCTCCCTCATCATGAACTATCTCTGGGGGTGGCATTCCTAGGGGTGGTTGAGGTGCTGTGAAAAAGTCGCAAGAAATAAAATCCTCCCACGTAATGCCCTGTTGTGCCAACTGATGTACCACTACGATCTTGATCAATGCGTAATGATAAATACTGTTGTGCTGCTGTGCTGGAGTCTTCCTTTGTACGAAACCAACCATCCTCTCTATGTTGCGAAACATAAAGTATGGAATGTTCATCAGACGTACCCTTGTAAAATGCATCAACAAACGGACATGGTACGCATAAAGACGCGAGAATCTGCCCTCACAACTGAAATACTGAATGATGAGTTTCATCAAAGGTGCAAACCGATCATTCAGGTAGTGGAAAGGAAAAACTCTGCTCAAGTGCCTCATATACCCAGGTTTAATACATGGCTCATAATATGATTTCTCTAGCTACTGACGCTTATTCCATTGCTCCCCGATATTTGGTATCCCAGTGGCCTCTGCAATAGTCTCTGGTGACAAAATGAAATTAACTCCAGCGAGGTTTACATGGCCATCATGTAAATGGAGAACAAACAAGCGAGCTAATTCACGATGATGCTGAAATTGTGAAATTAACTCACAAAAATGATAGCATGACTAATGGCGAAAACAATCCATGGCAAGTGGGCAAGCCTGCAATTGTACCATAGAAGTGGGCTCTTCTCTAAGATGTTTACCACCTTTGCCACCTCTACGAGGCCTTTGTGGCACATTTCCCTCTGTTGTGGAATCACTGTCATTTTCCTGCTCATACACTGACTCTATGTCTGACATGGCTTTGAAAACACAATAACTGCAATAGAGGTCTGCAATATGTATGTTGTAGGTGTGGTGAAATCACAATTTCAATACATACTCAAAAAGCCAACCGAAACATCATAAGACTTATGCCATAATGGACATTATGTTTGGTGTATTTGGGCATGAAACAGTCACAAGGACAGTTTGACAAATGGACAAGGGTATGAAGTGTTGTTGGCTCAAAGCTTTCAAATGGGCATGGAGCTATGTTTCACCAAGGAAAGGCAGAAAAATCTTCACCAATTACCCATATGTCCTTTAATACCCGTAAAAAAGATTTGATAGGGGCCTAGGGTTTCATTCGATTTCTTACACCCAACACATCACCTCCTCTCTTCAAACACACTATAAACAATATCAAATTGATTGAATCAGTTATAGAACACCTACTTGCAGCTTTGGAGGCGATTCGACACGATCTGGGCACATAAATATAAACAAATTGTGTGCTGGACTGAGTGCGTAGCGCGCTATCCCAGTGCATAGCGCACAGCCTGATGTGTAGCGCCTATGTATTTTTACAAAGGCCGCGCTCGCCCAATGCGTAGTGCACTGCCCGGTGCGTAGCGCACAGCTTCAATGCGTAGCGCACCCTCCAACAGTGTCCACCAGCATGCAATTCACAGTTTTGGCCTTCAAATGCTTAGGCACGATGTTGCTTTGGGAATTTGGGTGCAAATGAACTTGTTGTCTCTATTTATAAGCACACAAAATATCTCATTTGAATTAAATTGATTCAAAAACCCACTTTGTAAGGTTTGGCACTTTTCACTTTCAGTCTTTAAATAGACACTGCTTTTTTGATTTTTTATAATTTGCTGAGGTTTGGACTAATGTTCTTTGTTGATTTTTTGCAGGGATGGCTGTGATATGATCTGGCAAAGGAGACCAAGGTTGTGCTTGGACAATTCAAGAACTGAAATTTTTGAAAATTTATTACAAAAATGAGATGACGACTTATCTTCAAAACAGAGTTTTGAAGAGAAGTCCTAATTTTATCTGTATATAGATGAAAATTATTGCGGTAACCATCTATCAAAGACATCCCTCTGGCCTGCTGGTCTTCTTAGACTTTCCAAAACAAAATTGACTCAACCCTAGACCTAAGACCTAAAAATTTAAAACATGACTGTAAATGACCTTTGAAGCTTTGTTTTTATGAATAGACCTGAACCAGCAGTGCCAAGCACGAGGGGAATGAGTGACACAAACCATTCCGTCAGAGTTATGGCATGCCTAACGAAATGCAATTGATCGAAACTGATGGTACACCTAACATGAAATGCAAAAAGAGCTTTGATCTCTGACGGAGGGATAACTAGACCGACTCTAACATTGGCTCCAATGGGGATAGTAGCTCCTTGGAGATGCTAAGAACCGCAGATCTCTACAAGAGCTAGATAGTGTTAGGATATTCCGACACATAGGAAATAGTTAAGTTCAACTTGGTCTAGTATAGAGTTAGGTATAGAGTTAGGTAAAGTGTGTTTCTTTACCGTTGTACATTTTGTAACTTACAATCTGACGGTCATGATATGTAGTGATCCGACGGTTCATTCTCTCCTCGGTATTACCGACACTTGATCCGTGGCTTGACACCCGATTGGTCCATGAATTCTATTTAAAGCGCATGGAGGGTCATTGTAGGTTAACCGTGCATGAGAGAAGCTTATGTAAATTTTCATTCTTTTATTAATAAATTGCCTGTAGTAGCCACGTTGGCGCAGGCCGTGGACTGTTTCCCTCT
>APFE030383881.1:0-12740 GCA_000404065.3 Pinus taeda
ATGTATGTATGTATGTATGTATGTATGTATGTATGTATGTATGTATGTATGTATGTATGTATGTATGTATGTATGTATGTATGTATGTATGTATGTATGTATGTATGTATGTATGTATGTATGTATGTATGAAATATAAGGAGATGGAACATAATTAAGTGAGTTACAAAATCTCTCTTCCCACACACTCGCACACACAACCTAACTCTTTGCAACAAAAACTTGGACAATGATAGAGGTCTTATGGATGACAAAATCTTATTTGATCAATGGTGATTCTAGGAAGGAGATAGGTTTTTGGCTCAAGCTCTTGAGAGTGCTTCTCTCCTATAAGCTCACTCTACTCTACACTTTGTTGATTCTCCTATGCATAATACACGTATAATTTTTGTACATACCTAAAAATATCCTAACAAAACAAAAAATATTTGGACATCTATCCCAACATTATAAACACGTCACTCTAGCAATTGTTAATTTTCCAAAGGTCCATTTGTCCAAAACACCAGGGCACCAAAATAGATTTACCAACCAAATTATTATAGAATCTATACACTTGTATTTACATAAAAAAACATAATTTTATACAAATTAGAATTGAGGGAAATTTCATGACCCCCTTAGGGTCCAAGAAAAATAGGTTGCCTAGGAGTCGATGCTCCTGCATCAAAATCCCTAGTTAGAAACTTTCCATGAACTCTTGGTCATGTTCCTTCAATATATTCACACCTCTTGCATCCCATATTTAATGTTTTTTTGTCCACATGTATGGCTATATTATTGCTTCACTGTTGAACTCAAACTTCCAGGATCCCAGACTTGATTTTGCAGTATCGCATGTGCCTTGTTGAGGTAAAATTGCATACTTAATTGTATTTTGTTGTTGGATGCACTTCTCTTCTTTTTGTTTCTTCTCTTAGACATATTTCTCATCAGCATCCACATTCTATCTATCTCATCATCCATTTTTGTGCTCAACTAAAATTTAATGTTACCATCTCTCAAGTCATATGCAAAAAATGTTTTGTTCGTGTTGTCATCCTATTTCACTAAATGGAACAAAATTTTGTTTTTATGAGACATTTTCATCCTTTCTTCAACACATTTGACATATACAAAAACATAATTATTTTGGAAATTGAATAATTTCATTGCTCTAATTCACTTGCACTGCAATTTAACCTCTTCAAAATTCATGAGCATAGCATCTAAATTTTTTTGTTGATAGTTTACTTGATATTTCTTTTGGATATCAATAAAATCCAATTTTTTCCTACTCATTAACCCTTGAAATCATACTCCAGTGGTTTCATTGGTTTTCTATGTATGGATTTATCCTTGATTCCCTTTATGAGACAATGTTGTCTCTTCTTCCATTTTGATAGGTTTTAAATTTCGTATTTCGCCAATGTTGTTAGAAGGTATTCCTTCATCCTATCCTATCATTATTATAGCTATAGGTAGATATCCTCCCTTCTAATTATTAGGACCTAGATCCATGCACAACTTGTTAGATTTAAAAATACAAGGTGCTCTCGCTTCATTTGATATCCCTTGTCTTGGATCTCCAAGTTTATCTAAACACTTTTGGAGATTTAATCTCTTCTCATTGTCTTCCTCTTTCCTAAGAGTTGTAATAACATTATTAAATATTATTTCATATGATACACATTCTTCTAATTCCAAGTTTATAGGTTGAATGTGCACCATTAAATCTATCATCATTTCTTCTGGGAAACTTGACTCTTAATCTAAATCAACAAAATTAACTGGAACTAGATTTAGAGACTCCAGGAAAAATTCATCCCTTGTCAAGCATTCCTCTAACAGTGTTATATATTCCTCAATACCTTTTATCACTTCCTATGAATTTTGTCCTTGAGGTTCAACTCCATTTCTAGGAAATGACATACATTCTATCTCCTTAATCACAACTTTATGTTGACCAAGAATTACATTCACTATCGCAAGTTTGCTACTATTTAATTCATTTATGAAAGTCTCCTTGTCTTTATTTCTTAGAGACAATTTTTCTTCCTCTCCCTCCTTCATGGAAGCTATTAATGGATATCCACATTCATAATCGACAATACCTACATATTCAAACAAACTTCGTCAATCTTAAAATTGCAAGGCTCTCTAGCTTCATTACTTGTCATTAAATTCATTTTTGATTCTATAATTTTCACATAATCTAAGAGACTTTCAATGAGTCTCCTCTCCTCATCTTAATCATAATATTTACCAAAGACTTATCCTTATTCTAGTTCAAAGTGGTTAACTTCCTCCTCTCCAAACTCAATTGCTTTGAGTTTTCCATTTCTCAATTGAGAACTCAACATGTGCCTAAACTTCCTCCCATATAGCTATCTAATCAACCATTGAATCTTCTTATTTAGATCTCATCCACATATCTAGTCTTACTTCTCCCTATCTTATAGCATCATTCTTATTATGCTGAGTTTTTCCTTTAACTAAGAGAAAACTCTGTCAAATTCCTCTTGACTAATCCTTCTTGTTATGCCTTTTTATTTGGCATCTTCTTATCATATTTTGTGGCCTGCACTCGAACCTTTGTAAGACTATAAATAGAAATATTCCTTCCTCCATCATGATCTTCATGGGGTTCACTTTAAGTAACAAGAAATCCATGGTAACAGGTCTTCTCCAATAAATCATTAGCCCAATACCTAACCAAGCCTTCTCTATGGCTTAGCCTTTTGGTATTCCTTTGCTTTCTCCTCTAGAACCTCTCAATAATTCCTTGCTCTTTTGGTATTTTGCACTTATCACCCCTTGAGAACTTCACTTTTTATCTTCAAATTTATTTAATAACTTCCTCTAACCTTTAATCTCTTCCAAACTTAGCTGGGAGAAATTCGCTCTTTCTAGCCTTTCTGTTGCAAGAGTTCTCTTCCACAGTTTGCTTCTTCCTGTTGCAACCTATAGTTATTAGCTTTGTTACTAGGTTAAAATAAAATCATAAGACTAGGTGTATGTATTAGGTCTTCTTAGCAATAAGATCTAAATATCTCTTGATTCCCTTGTTTGGAATCCCTTTCAGGCCTTTCTACTACTAAACTTGTGTTGTCTCTCCTTCTTACAAATCTCCTTGGAGTATTTAGTCTCTATTATTTTGTCGAAGTTCTTACCTTCAAGGTTCCTCTATTCTGTTAATGATCAAGAGTTGGGCATAGTTCATTATTTTAATCTACTTTATACTAGGCATCATTCCACATAGTTAATATCCTGCACTTGAATATTAGTGTAATTCATGAGTGAATTTGGGCTGGGTGTACTTACTACCCCTAATCTAGAAAATATCCATTAACTTGCTCTGAAAATAACATTTCCCTTCAATAATGCCTTTCCACTAGAATTCCAATAATAATTTCAGTGGTAATTCCAATTCTCATTAGAATTATCTCATGTTTAAACATGAACTACCTACAATGTTTAGTATGAGAAAATTACCTTGTGGTTTTGAAATCTTTCCAACATCATCTTTTTGTTTATTTTGATATGCTCAACAAAAGACACAAAAATTCCCACACTTTCCAAAAAAAAGAATTGAAGATTAAATTTGCAAGGTTTCCTAATGCATTTCATCTTAGTCTTCAAAGTGATCTTGTTTCTACAAGAAAGAAAGCCACTAATTCTTTCAGTAAATCGATACCGAAAATGTTGACTAATGAAATTAAAGGCTAATATTCTAACCATCTTTCCTCTCAATGTGTTCTCCATATTTCCAATAGTTTTTGTAGAACTCGGGTTAGTGATTTACCAACACCTACTCCTCAAATTTGAATTCACCACTTGGATTTGTTGTAGAGTGATGTTAGTCCATGCCATTTAATACATAGAGACACTTACCGCATAGAACTGATTTGATACCAATGCCAACAACTTATCTTCGAATCAAATCTACTATTCCCTTCTCTAAATCCCGAAATAGTGTAACCATGGTAAGATACTACTTGATGTAGCCAACACTATCAAAATCTCACTTGTGCTTGAATCGCTCTCTTTGTATTCACAATATTCATAGTTGATGTAAATGGATCCTCTATTCCATTGTGGCTTCATGCCTTAATATTATACTAGGGAATCCCACAAACCCCTTTTCCCCAAAAACAATGGCTCATATTTTACAAATTTCTTGGTGTTGTTGTTTCAGCAAAGGTAAAATATGTTCACACAAAAACATTAAATGACACATTTCTTAACTATCGATGTTTATTCTTTCTTATCTCATGTGATCATGGATGGTACTACTAGTTTAACCTTAGTTTGGTGATTGAGATCCACATGTAAAACCTTTTCTCTATGCCTCACACGTTTGGAGCTAGATAGGTTGATGTCACATTTCCCACTATTTGCAGGGTCCACACTCATTTGCATCTGGATCTACCCTCTCATTTCTCTTTAGTCTGGAAATCCACATATCTCTTAGACTTGAAGACTTGTCAAAGGGATGGTATCTGATTGTAAAACCCTCCTCCCACATCTACTCAAGCTAATTGGCTTACCAAGGTAAACATGTGATTAAGAGTTACTATGATATGAGTCAACTCCCCAAGTACAATTAAGGAAGTGGAATCGACAAAAATAAACCAAATTGATCTTCCTTAAGAACTGCAGGACACCTAAAGGCTAATTAAACACTCCAGGTGCCCAACCCCTGAGTTAACTTGCTTTTTAACTGAACTAAATGCCTAGTCGCTCCCATTAAAATCCATCCATGCAAATGACCCTCTAGTCTCTCCCACAACAAGGCTTCCATGCGACTTTAATCTTTTTAAGCCAGTTCTATGCAAGGGACCACAAGATTTAAGCCATGTTTTCAGTGTTAAGACCCAGACCTCTACCGAGAACTTGATGAAAGTATCAGAAGTGATAAATAACAAGAAGACAAGGCCTCTAATTCAAAACAAAAACAAGGACTTGACCTGATTCATCCTAACCATGACAAAAATTTCATCAAACACATCATGAACATGCAATGTACAGGTCATAAATACACATATGAACATATGGATTTCATAGATATCTGAGAATCGTCAAGAAGGTATGATGCCTTCTCAACATATCTGCAATATCATATATTAGTTCATTCATTCATTAAAATTCCATTTACTAATCAAAACCTGATGAGAGCCATAAATCAAGTTTGCCATAAGCCATGCTTATAACCAACATATAATCAGAGAAATATCAATGATATAACAACCATTAAATCCACATAATAATAAGTACGTTTACACATAATACATAAGAGGAAAATATCTCTTATTAACATATGAAAAAATAAACCAAGTCGGGGACTTCCACGTATGACCCAACCATAGATTGGGCTGAACCAAATATTTCTTTCAACCAATCATCCCCATGCCATATTCCAAGAATGAATGTGGGACTCACATAAAAAAAAATAGGGCTTCCTTAGGCTTTACCGCAATCCCTCCATATACTGGTCAAGGATTCCTAGGCCCAAGCCCTCATTTATACAACCAGTCTTTACTGTAATCCTGCCATATATCGGTCAAGGATTCCTAGGCCCAAAAAAGAAATGTACACTACTAGGATTTATGATAATCCCACCATATACCGTTCTAGGGATCACTAGGCCTATAGAAGCATGGATTCCTCCAAATATCTCCACCTAAACCATGAGGAATTTTCCTGTCTCCATAATTAGGCTTTACCACATATCCCACCTTTACTGGTCTAGGATTTCTAGACCTTTGAGAGTTTTCGTGAGACATTCCCACTCAGTTTTGAAACCATTTGGTAATTCAAATAAACCAAGCAAAATAACCCCACCACACCATGGCTAACTGGAAATGGAAAAGAAAGGTTGAAAACCACTGCCACACCTGGAAAAACCCATGCCAATGATAACAAGAGAACCAAATACACATATGGATATACCATGCATGCCAAAACTATCAAGAAAATCATACATGCAACTTGAAATGTGCAAGTAATCCCATTGTAGTCATTTGATCCAACTCTTTCTTGATTGATCTTTTCTTCCATTTTCTTTCTTTTCCTTTTGTCCTCCAATGCTAGAGTGCTTTAGGAATGTTTCAAGTGTGCAAGAGTATGAGAAAATAGAGAGAATAGAGAGAGCTCCAATCGAAAAATGACAAAAGGTTGTGAAATAATCCTCATAAGTGTTTTTATGAATGTGGCCTCTATTTTCTTCAATTTCCATTATTTTCCCTTCATTTTCCTCCTCACATGCGACTTTTGACGTTTCACGCTTCTTTTCTCCTAATTTCCTTTATTCTCATAAATAAAATGTGAAATAATGCCTCTTTCCTTTTCAAATGCTTTTCCGTTGCCTTTGCCAATTTCTCCTTAGCCATAATAAACCAAATGAACACCAACTAGGATGTTTTTGACAAATTTAGCTTGGAATACGTGTCCCATTACCTTCACCTTATTTTTCCTTTATTAATTTAATTGCATGGATTTTTAACTCAAGGCTATTACAAACCCCTCCCCTTTAGGGGAACACCATCCTTGGTGTTCAATGAGACCTACAACTAGAAACACCTTTGAAATAAAAACGTACTACCCATGGAGCTTTATAACTTAGCTTAGTGAAATATGTACAATGAACAACCTGCTAAAAAGAAACACCAACATGAAAAATAAAAACAACATGACACCCATACTGCTCATTTGAGCTTTATAACACAATGTGTGTTGTTATTTACATGCATATACATATAGACATATACAAAAATGTCTTTTCCTCAACTAGAAAACAAGGAACGATAGATAGCATTCATCTGATCAACCATATCCCATCTAGCTTCATTGGGCCCAAAGTGATTCCATTGCACTTTAACCTACTCAATTTTTTCGTTATGAAGCATGAGAATATTTATCTATAAAATGCACTGAGGTTCTGGCTGGAATTATCCTTTTGGATCCACCTGCAATACAAACCAATCAATAACATGATCAATATCCTTCACATATATTTTAAGTAATGAAACATGGAAAACATCATGGGATTTCACTTTTGGAGGCAGTGTAAGTATGTAGGCCACTGGTCCAATCCTTTCAAGGATCTTAAAAAGCCCACAACACCAAGGTGCTAGCTTCACACATGACCCAATCCTCAATCAACTCTTCTTGGGCTTGATGCTTAAATACACTTGTTTCCCATCTTGGAATTCCATAAACACCCCGTGCTAATCAACATAAATCTTCTATTTGTCTTGTGATGCCTTTATATTCTACTTGATAACCTGCATTCATACTCCATATGTACCAACATGTTTGACCCTATCAACACCCCATTCACTGGATAAATCCAACTGATAGGAGTATTACAACTCTACCGATATAGTGCCTCAAATGGACTCACCCTCAATGACTCCTGATACCCATTGTTGTAAGAAAATTCTACCAGTGGAATATACACTTCACACTTCTGTTGCTGATGCATAACATACATTCTCAACATGTCCTCCAAAATCCTATTGAGCATCTCTATCTATCCATCTATTTGCGCATGATAAGATGCGTTGAAGGCCAACTCTATACCCAATCGTGCAAATAACTCTTTCTAGAACATGGAAGTGAACTTAACATATCTGTCTGACACAATCTTATTCAGACCACCATGCAATCTCACTATATCTCTGATGAAGACTTGTGCTATGTCACTAGCTTAATAAGTAGACTTTGCTAGAATGAAGTGCACTATCTTTTTCAACCTACCAACCATAATCATAATGGAATCATGCTGTATAAGTGTCCTCGATAAACCTATGATGAAATCCATAGAAATGACATCCCATTTCCACTCTGGAATTGGAATCAGTTGTAGTAAACCACTTGTATGCTTACACTATGCTTTTACCTATTAACAATCCAAACATATAGCCACAAAGTTTTCCACTTCGTTCTTCAGGTTCGACAAATAGTAGAAATTCTTCACTACTATCAATGTCTTATGGTATCCAAGGTGACCTAAATACGAATTAGCATGAAATTCCCTCAAGATGTGCTACTTGAGTTCACTGTTTTCCAACACATAAATCCTTTACCTAAATGTGATCAAACCATCTACTGTGAGATGATAGTTCACATCATGTTCAACTGTACCCTACTGCTGTAAATTGTGCCTAAGCTCCCTATACCAATCATCATATTGTCCTACCAGTAAGATCTAGTCTTATAAATGTTTTAGGTAAGAACTCATAGTTGCTATACGATTCACCTGCTCTCTTCGGCTAAGAGCATCTGTAACCTTGTTTTACTTTCCCTTAATGCACCTAATCTCAAATTCAAACTCGCTGATCATGGCTAACCATCTATCTTTCCAAACATTTAAATTCGGTTGGTTAAATCTTTATCTCATTACACTGTTATCACTAATCAAGATGAACCTCCTTCCAAGAAGATACCATCTCCACATCTTCAAAGCATGGATGATTACTGACAACTCAAGTTCATGTGTCACATAGTTCTCCTCGTGCTCATTCAATTTCCTTGACTCATAGAAAACTATCTGTCCTTCCTCCATAGGGACTCCACCAAGTCCTCTTTTACAAGCATCTATACACATCAAAAACTCTTTGTCCAGGTATGCAATCTTTAGAACTAGAACATTTGTCAACAACTATTTCAATTGCTCAAAACTTGTTGCACATTCCTCTGTCTATTCAAATTTCTTACCTTTTCGCTACAATGATGTGATAAGGTGTGCAATCTGCGAGAAGTTCTTAATTAACTTCCCATAGTAACCTTCTAACCCCATAAATGACCTTACCTCATCCACATTCCTCAGAGCTGCCCATTCCATGATATCCCTTATCCTTTCCGAATCCACTATTATACCTTCCTTGGAAATCACATGCCCCAAGTAATGTACCTTTTTTCTAAAAGAAACTACATTTAGTAAGATTGACATACAAATTATTCTCTCTTAGAAATCTCAATAATGGTGCTAAGAGTTCAGTATGCTCTTCCTCATTATACATCATCAATGAATACAATAACAAATTTGTTGAGATAAGGACACAACACACTATTCATCAAGCACATAAAAGTAGCTAGAACATTAGTCAAATCGAATGGAACTACAAAAAATTCATAATTCCCATATCTGATCTGGAAAGAACAACGTAAACTTTGTAATGAGAACTGTAAACTCAAAACAAGAACTCTAGCAAAAAAAACCCCAAAAAAACATTAAAAAACGACCTAAAAATGAAATTTTTTTATGTTGGAATTATGAAATGCTAGAAAACCTTAATATTTTGACATTATGGAAAAATTTTGTGACTAAAAAAACTTTAAAAATGAACACCTGAATGTAAGTGTCATTATACAAAGCACAATTTCTTTTTTAAATGCTAAAAACATGATGACTTTAAAACCTTAGCTTAAGACAACTTGACACATTGAAAAAAAAAAGTTTAAAAGTTAACGAATTTTTAAGTTGTGCTATTTGTCTTCGTGTTTTTCGTCCTAGGATGTTAATTTTTTAAGAGTTTTCCAAACATGTGTTTTATAGTTTTTCTTTGCAATTTTTTTATAATGGAATTTCTAAATATTTTTGCAAAAAAAAAAATAACGTTTTATATCTCTCTCTCTATATAAAAATATAAAAGTCATATATTTATATAATATAATAACGGCACTATCAGAACCAAATGAGAACTAATCATATGTAAAAGATAAAATGAAAAGTAAAAAAAATAATAAAAACAAAATAATTTAAAAAATTAGATAAACAACCAAAAAAACTAAAAGATAAACAATTAAAAAAAATCAAAAAATTAAAAAAAAAAAATAAATAACAGTAAAGATTAAACAATTTAAAAAATTAAATAAAATTTAAAAAAAAAATACAACAAAAAATAAAAACATAAAACAAATTAAAACATTAGAAATAACAAAAAAAAAAAAACTTAAATAGAAAAAGATAACCCAGTAAAAAAACATTGAATTAAAATATATGATAATATATTATATACAGATAATATATTATATAATATTATTATATATAATATATTACTAGTAAAAAACGTAAAATAATTAATAAAAAAAACATAATTAAAAAATTCGAAATAAGAAAAAATAAAAAAATCTATTAAAAAAACAATTTTAGTTCTTTTAAAAGACTAGTTTAAAAACTATACACAAAAAATTTAATATAAAAAATTTCCCCCGGTTGTTGGGCTGGCTGGCCGTGGAGGCTGCGGCAACTCCATGGTTGGCTAGCTCAGCAGTCAGGGGCTCTAGGCCTTGTGTGACCGATTCTCAGAATTGGCCTGGCATGGCCAAGGGTCCCCGAAAACAAGAAGAGAAATAAGACAGCTTGAAAAATTGTTAAATAATCGACATTTAAAAAACAATTGTGCATACTTAGGACATAAGAAATTTTAAAGTGTAAAAAATGTCTTTAATTAATTATTATTATTATTTTTTTATTATGCTTTTCAAAATCACATGAAAATCACGAACATTTAAAAAAAATCCACACTTAATACATTAGAAAATTTAAAGTGTCAAAAATAAGCCCTCTAAAAAAAGGGATTGATGCTGCATCAACATGTTTCAAAATTAACATGAAAATCGGTAACATTTAAAAAAGAAAATTATACTTGATACATAAGAAAATTTGAAGTGTAAAAAATAAGTCCTCTAAAAAAAGGGGTTGATGTTGCATCAACATGTTTCAAAATCAACATGAAAATCACTAACATTTTTGTTTTTTTATACTTGATACATATAAAAATTTAAGGTGTCATAAATATGCTAAAAAAAAAGTGTATTCTGAATCAACACTTTTCAAAATGGGATGATTTTTTTGCTACCTCATAAAAGTGAGTAATCGTATCTGTTCCCATTTCAAAGCTTACGTTGTGAAAGTGTCTTGTAGATGTCCTCTTCTTTGATGCGTGCCTGATGGTATTCTGGTCTCATAACAATCTTAGAGAACACTCTTTCTCCCTTCAACTGATCAAACAAGTAATCAATCCTCGAAAACATATATATGTTCTTGATGGTTACCTTATTCAACTGTTTGTTATCAACACATCACCTAAGAGTACCATCATTATTCTTCACAAAAACACTGGTGCACCCTATTGGTGTTGAGATTGAATTATGGAATTCACCCTTCCCCACATTAATTGTCAACCCAGGGCTTTTTCATTGTTTCAAGGTTATCGTGCAAAGTCTATGTAGACCACATGTTCCCTACCTAACATTGAGCAGTCAATCAAACAAGAAATTAACAGTAACAATAAGTAAATAACAATTACAACAAATACATAATAGTAGCAGCAAACTAAAGCAACAATAATCTAATCTCACATAAATACAATCAATAAATCATTACAACAATAAAGTAAAGCAAACATAATCAATATAAATCTATGCATGCTACTAATCTAACAATATCTGATTAGGAGAGTGGGCCCAACTCTCCAATCAAGGCTCTGGCAAAGGATCGAAGATTATACGATGCTTAGGAAAATTAGAATTGCATTAATAAAAAGTAAATAAAGTAAAGTATTCTCTTACACTTTTCAAACTCAACTGCTTTGAGTTTTTCATTTCTTAATTGAGAACTCAACATGTTCCTCAACTTCCTCGCATATAGCTATCTAACCAGCAGCCATTGAATCTTCTTATTTAGATCTCATCCACATATCTAGTCTTACTTCTCCCTAACTTGTAGAATCATTCTTATTATGCTGAGATTTTCCTTTAACTAAGAAAACTCTCTGTCAAATTACTCTTGACTAATCCTTCTTGTTATGTCTTTTTATTTGGCATCTTCTTATCATATTTTGTGGCCTACACTTGAACCTTTGTAATGACTATAAATATAAATATTCCTTCCTCCGTCATGAGCTTCATGGGGTTCACTTTAAGTAACAATTAATCCATGGTAACACATCTTATCCAATAACTTGTCATCCCAATACCTGACCAAGCCTTCTCTATAGCTTAGCCTTTTGGTATTCCTATGGTTCTCTCCTCCAAAATCTCTCGATAATTCCTTTCTCTTTTGGTATTATGCTCTTATCACCCCTTGAGAAGTTCATTTTTTCTCTTCATCTTTATTTAAGAACTTCCTATAACCTTTGATCTCTTCCAACCTTAGCTAGAACAAATTCTCTCTTTCTAGGCTTTCTGTTGCAAGTGTTCTCCTCCACAGTTCACTTCCTCCTGCTGCTACCCGCAGTTATTAGCTTTATTACTAGGTTAAAATAAAATCATAAGACTAGGTTTATGTATTAGGTCTCCCTAGCACTGCAATCTAAATATCTCTTGATTTCCTTGTCTGGAATCCCTCTCACGCCTTTCTACTACTATAAATCTCCTTTCTACAAATCTCCTTGGAGTATTTAGTCTCTATTGTTTTGTTGAAGTTCTTACCTTCAAGGTTCCTATATTTTGTTAATGACAAGAGTTGGGCATAGTTCATTATTTTTATTTACTTTATATTGGGCATCATTCCACATATTTAATACCCTACAATTAGGGGTGATTTTAGGGGCGAATGTTTCGCCCTTTGGCGAAATTAAGGGGTTTTAAATTTTGAGTGGGCGAATATTTTGTATCATAGTACATTTTTACAAATCACCTCAAATAGCCCACCTTATTTTAAGGGAGAGGGTAAAAAAGGTAAATTTAGCCCTTGAAATTAGGAGTTACAACCGTCCATTCGCCCATTTTCAAGAATAGGTTTTATTTAA
>APFE030383888.1:0-59247 GCA_000404065.3 Pinus taeda
GAAAGGAGGTTTTGTCATTTGAATCATCCAAGAATTGTTCATTTATGTAATGTAAAGGAGGTTGCCCCCTCGAAGAGGCTGAATTATAAGGCGTTGATCTATCTTTTCTATCTTTTCTTGAGCTGGTTTCATAAGAAAACATTACAAGATATTCAAATCAGTTGTCCTCAACCTATACCTATTTTGTGTGATAATACTAGTGCCATAAGTATTTCTTAAAATCCTTTTATGCACTCAAAGACCAAGCATATTCCAATCAAATATCACTTTCTGAGAGGATAGGTCATTGAACAAAAGGTCAAACTAGAATATGTTTCCTCAAAGGAACAAGTTGCACACATATTTACTAAACCTCTTCCACAGGATTCCTTTGAATATTTCAGATAGAAACTAGGAGTGGTCTCTGCTTCATCACTTTGTTAATTATTCTAACATATCTTTTCATGTTCAAGGGGAGATGAGTTTGTAATTACTACAATTAACTTTATGTACATGGATTTCATGAAGTACAGTCGCTTATATATGCGAGTTCTCATCTAGAAAGTAGCATATGTTTCTCTACGATGAAGAAAATAGTGGGATAGACTCAGGAAAAAGGTTTTGTTATGTTTCAGACAATTGTTTTTTGGCATTCTGGTCTTGATGTTGATTGGTTACAATCTATTATTGCTCATATGATACTTAAAAGTAATATTGGCTTATGATAGTTGTTAAATGACATTGTTGCTTTGATGACTTAACTAATTGATGAAGTTGCTTTGATGACTCTACTAATTAACATGATCAATATCGACAGTGAACATATGACATAGGTTTAGGGGAAGAATTTTCCATATCTCTCACAATGCACATTGTTGGCATTTGATTTCTTGAGTATTCCTTGTTGCATAATAATGCTCATATTGCTGCTGACAAATGCTCATCCTTATATGGTGTATGCTGATTGCTGATGACTATCATGGTCTTATTGAGGTCTTTGGTCTTGGTTATAAATTCCATATTCATCCCTTGATGTAAAGGTCATGTACATACCCATGTTATAAATCATTGTAAAATTCATTAATGTATGGATTATTATGGTCAAGTCATGTAATCCCATCATTTTGGGAATGTGATGTAATGTTGTGTCAAATATGTAACCCTAATGTGTTGGGTGATAAATTTAAGAATGAGTCCTTGGTGATAGGAAAGGTCATGTCTAGTTGAATCATAGAGTCATGTAACCCTTTGTATATCTTTTGAAAATTAAGCATGTGGTTAGGGAGAGCATGTCCAGTCTTCAGTGCTCACACTCAACAGATCAGATCTACAATGACCATGTCCAAAAAGGAAGAGAAGCCTTCATTCAACCTTGGTTAACACTTTTCTCTTGATGTTAAAGGGGGAGAGAAGCTCAGTGTTTGGAGAATTATTGGTGACTTGGTATATCTACAAATGTGGTTACCGGTATCTATCGGTGGTGGTGACCAAACACCAAAATGGCGGTTGCCATCAAGTTCAAAAAGGGAATATTGTTGGCATTATGACAAATGTGTTGTCCTTGATGAAAATCTGCTCAATAAAGATAGAAAAATGATGGTAGTAGGATGAGTATTCAGGCTAGTAAAAATGTCACAGAAAGATTGGACAAAGGAATATCAGTTCAAAGATACATGAATGATAAAAATAAAGTTTGAAGAAGTAAACGCGGATTCTATGAATCAAAGTCATGTACATACACAAATATGGTGAGGCAAAGTCACATAAAATTTCCATGCCATGGTATTCTAAATACTAGGGGTCTTTACCATGATATTGGCCCATAGTAATGAGTGCGACAACAAATATTTGATCCTATCAAAGAATACCACCAGAATAACTACGAAATTGGCCTAGGGTATTGGATAAGGCTTAAGCTATATAAGGAGATGAAGATCAAGGTGATAAGTGTGAATGATTTGGTTTATTAAAGAATTGTTTGATCTGAAATAAGTGTGCACCCATGAATGTGATGATAGATCATATATTATAGATCTCAAATGACTACACATTAAATAAAATTCTTATGGGTTGATAGATTTGTGATGATGATGTTATGATGTGTGTCTTTTACAGTGTGTGTGCTGATATTTGGGTTTGATTGATGGTCTGTTGTGCAATGAAGGAATTATTTAGTAGTTACAGTTCTATACACAATTTTTCTTCAGAGATAACATGTACATACATAGATCGACTTTTTGGTAGTGGCGTATAGATTCTGCAGTATGGAAAGATTGATACATGTGTATTCCTCTTGAAAGGCGCATACATATGCTAAATTATTTTATAAGGGTCACGTACATATGCTAGGGTTTTCTATATATGTTGTCTGATCAATCTTGTTATGTTTGCTACTATCTGTGAATGAAGTCTTCCATGATGATCTATGTTTGATAGTGCTGATTAAGGTTGATCTGAATATGTTATGAAATGTTGAATAGTAATGACGCTAATATGAGATGATTTGTATTTGGATAAGAGATCTATGACAACATCAGTATGTGTTTTAGTGATTGATTTCAATAACTGCAGTGATTCAGTTTTAGGGTTCAATATTTTGAGATCTGTATGCAAGTTAGTTGAAGAGAAAGCGCATATATACGCAGGTATGTCTCATAATAATAACATATATATTCTAACAAAAGCTTCACCAGGGTTTGAAGTGACAAGATCTAGTTCCTGTGATGAATAGTAGGTGGCTTTACATTCTGATGAAGAGTATACAATGAATTGAAATGATCTAGTTGCTTTTGTTGTTTGAGATTCGGTATTTGGTTTGTTCAATGATTTGGTGATTAAGTTGGTTCAGTGATTTGATACAAGTGTCCGTATCAGTATTTTTGTCTGATATTTTGAATGGATCTAATTTGAAATATTCTTAAAAGTGACCTACAAAGAACAAATAATAAGGGGGTTGTAGCTCCCTTCCAGTAGAAGTTGGAAAATGAGAGATCGTTGTAGCGTCCTGCAGGTGGGTGCCTGAGTACTGGTATGAGTTTGCGCTGGTACAAGTATTGTAAGAATTTTTTATTGATAATAAAAGAAGAAGACAAAGACTAAAACAATGGTGGTTTTTTTCTCACATTGGGCTTCCACCTAAAAATCCTAGTGTTTATGTTCTACCTGTGTGAAATGAATTATTTTGTTCTTACTGCACATGATTACTGTTTAATTAATGTTGACTGAAGTATTGATATAATGATTTAAGTTGAAAAATGATGAAATTAACTGAAATAGTTAGTAAACTAGATATACACTACTTATCTTCATCATAGTTGCATACATAATCATGTTTACTTCATAACAGTCGCATACAAAAATCTGAATAAGAAAAGAAAAGTTAAATTAGTTAAAAATACTAATTCACCACCCCCTCTAAATATTTTTCTAACACTATCAATTTTATAATCATCCACATTGTACAGGTGGTGCATGCAGTCAGAGGAAGGCCTATGAGGATTGTGCAATTCTAATTGAGAAATTTCCCTAATTAATAGGGGGCTAATTCCTAAGGAAACAACACAAGGAAATAGGGACTTGGGCAAGCAGAAAATTAGTTAATTATTGGCCTAGGTTTGTCTAGGACGTTGTGAGATAGATAGATATAGTGCAAAGGTTGCTCAGGCTTGATAAAAGCATTGTAATCTTCTCATATTTTCTATCTAATGTAATATACATATAGCAGGGGTTTTTAGCTATGGCTTTCCCCAGGAAATCATCGTGTAATGTGTTGATTGAATTTTTTCTCTTGTATGCTTCATGATTTCATGATTTTTTAATTGTTTCCGCTGATGAATAGAGTAGATTCAAGTATATTGTTTTATCATATTTCAATTAGAAGTTTGAATCTGCAAGGAATTTCTACAACTAGAAAGAAGACAAGGGGACCATTCCCCTCTAGTGAGAGCAAGACGAATGCCATCCTCCATCTCATTCATTCCGACATATGTGGTATGATGCCCATGCATTCTATTGGTGGACGTATCTACTACATCACCTTCATTAATTATTTCTCAAGGAAGACATGGATATACTATTTGAATCACAAGGATGAAGACTTCAAAATGTTCAAGGAGTTCAAATCTTTGGTCGAAAATCAAACATGGAATAAAATCAAGAACTTCAAGTCTGAAAATGGCGGAGAATACATTTCAAATGAATTCATCGATTTTTGAAAGAAGGAAAGTATCAAGAAAGAGACCATTGTGCCATATACTCCCAAAAAAATGGAGTAGATGAAAGAAATAATAGGTGTATTGTAGAAGCCGTTCGTTCCATTCTCCATGATCAAAATTTTCTGAAGTTCCTTTGGGGAGAAGCAATGAATGTTTCCACATATGTTCAAAATAAGGTACCTCATCGAGCATTCAAAAAGAAGACCCTCGAAGAAGTGTTTACATGTGTCAAGCCCGATGTTATCCACCTCAGTATCTTCGATTGCCCCATATGTTTTCACGTGCCGAAGAATAAAAGAAACAAGCTAGAAGCCTCAGGAATAAAAGGTATGTTTGTTGGATATTGTGAAAAATATAGGGCATTAAGAATATATATTCCTGGTGTTACACAATATTTTTTCATGTCCCTTGTTCACTTCCCGTGCCATATCCCGGAGTGCCAAAACATTGACTACTGTGCAACATATCCATCATGATATATAGACCAAAACCTCCCTAAAGAATCAAAGGAAAGCTATCGTGAAATCATTATGGAGAAAGTTGCCTAAAAACCTAATTTTTGGTATCAACATGTTTTTCTCCACTACCTTCCCATGATGATGGCAGGTTTCTTAGTTATACACTCGCACTGCCAGTGTAGGTTTTCATAGGAAAACTCCCGTTGAACTCCTTTTGGCAAGCTTTACCAAACTAGAGGAGAAGCTTCACTCACTAGAACCTTCAAAAATAACGAGCTGGATATTGGTTGTTGTTGATATGGTTGATCTCTCTCATTTTGGCCTCTTGATATTATCACCATGGTATTTCCCCTTAAGATGTGGACCTTCCTCTCTCTTTTTTGGATCCCTAACTCCATCTCCCTTCTTATAAATTCACCCCCTTCCATTCCCAAATGGTTGGTCATTGATTATTGCATCCCTATGCTGAGATTATGCTTACATGCTTCCCATTCTAGCTTGAGGAAGGAGTGCTTGAAGAGTCTTTTCTTGGACTTGGACATCCACCCAAGGAAGGCCTCAACATCAAAGAATAGGTTGTATGCTTCCCTTTTTAGTTTCTTAATATATACATCTGATGTTCACTTTCCATAATTGTGTAAATATTTATGCGATTATCTTAATGTTCCTTGATCTGTTAAGTAGTTAATGCTTGATGTATGTTATATATGCTCTTGTGTCTTGTATAGTACTTTGATCTTCCTTTCAAGTTTCCAGATGTGAAGAACGACTTAGGAGCGAGGTTTGGAGTGAAAGATTCAAAGTCATCTATGAGGGACGAGCGATTAGCATCGAAATGAGTTAGGTTCCTCTTTATTATTACATTTGTCAAGCATAAGATAGGAAAGTGAGTATTAGATTGTTTGGTTTGTTGCTGGACCCACTCATTGGGCTAGAGGGGTCGCCTCTATCCACAGAGGGGATTTCCTTCACAACAAAATGGTGACTCCACTAGGGAAGTGAACAAGGGACATGACAAAATACTGTGTAACACCTGGTGAAAGGAAGGTTGAAATTAACAGGGATGTAACACTTGATGAAGATACTGCCCCTGGGAAAGTAAGGGACCTTCCTCTGCATCCTCCTCATGAGAAGAATATTGATGATATGGATATTTTACATGGTCCTTTTGTGCTTGAATATGAGACATACATTGTTGATGACCCCATGGAGCCCATGGACCCCTTAGATCCTCATCCAAGTGATCGTCCTGCCAGGGGCCACTTTGGATTTGTGACACATTACATGATGATGATGGATGAGTTCCCTTCTGAAGATCATTTAGAGAAAGGAAGAATCCATTTAGGTACCATGGATATGTTGCATCTATGAGTACTATGATTTAAGACGAACCTCCCACCTTTGAAGAATTCATGAAAGAACACGTTTGGAAGGATGCTATGGCCGAAGAATATGAATCAATTATGAAGAATCACGTATGGGATGTTGTGCTGAGATTGAAGGGGAAATCCATGGTGACTTAAAAGAGGTTATTTAGGATCAAACATGGAGTTGATGGTAGCATTGAGAAATACAAAGCAAGGTTCATTGCCTGAATATTCTTCCAAAAATAGGGAGAAGATTATGATGATATATTTACACTTGTGGCTCAATATACGACCATTCATTTGATATTTTCTCTTTTTGCAAGTCAAGGATAGAAACTTCATTAGATGGAAGTGAAGATAACATTTCTCCATGGAATGTTACAATAAGAAGTGTATGTTGAGCAACCAAAGGGATTTGAAGTAGAGGACCGAAGGATACATGGTTTCAGGTTGAAGAAGGCATTGTATGGTTTGAAGCAAGTCCCCAAAGCATGGTATGAACCCATTGATAGTTAGTTGGTTGAGTTGAGATTGATGCAAAGCAATGTCGATCCCAATATCTACTTCAAGGTAGTCCAAGGTATGATGTTGATTTTGGTTTTGTATGTTGATGATATATTCTTGACAGGTAGTGATCCCTTGATGATCAAGTGTAAGAGGGAGCTATCCTCTGAATTCGAGACAAAAGACTTTGGACTCATGCACTAATTTTTACTCCTTAAGGTGTGGCAAAGGCCTGTCGATATTTCCCTCTCTCAAGGAAAATATATCATGAATATATTGGAGAGATTTGGAATGACATACTGCAAGTCCTTTCCCACAACGTTGGAAATGAATTTCAAGAAGTTATGTGGAGAACATGTAGGACCCGATTTGGCAAATCCATCCAAGTATAAACAATTTATTGGGGCTTCGATGTTCTTAGTGAAAACCCATCCTGACATATGCTATGAAATGAACACGTTGATTCAATTCATGGCTAATCCTCTCCATGTACATTGGATCAATGCCAAACACATTTTGAGATATTTGCATGGTACGATCACACTTGGTCTGAGATATTCTTCTAGAGATGTTCGACTTCATTGATATACTAATGCTAACTGGGGAGGAGATTTTGTTGACATGAAGAGTACATATAGATGTTGTTTTAGCCTTTTATGTTCCATGATATCTTGGATGAGTAGGCAGCAGAAGTTCGTAGCACTGAGTATTGCCGAGGCAGAGTACATTTCCGCTAGCATGATTAGTTGCGAAGCAGTTTGGTTGAAGAAGCTCTTTCGAGGGATATTTGAGTAGGTCCTAGAAACCACAATGATTCACTGTGTCAACAAGAGTGGTATCCATTTGGAAGATAATACCGTATTTCATGACAAGTCCAAGCAAAAAGAAATTCAATATCATTTCATTCGAGACATGATGCAGTGATGAGCTGTTAAACTCCTTCATATATTGAAAAATGAGCAGACTGCATATATTATCACCAAGGCTTTGCTGAAAGGGAAGTTCTTGGTCTTCAGAGAGTAGCTTAAACTGAAAAATGTGATTCCTATTGATAAGGGGCATCGCTGATAGAAAACACTAAGCCACCTCTTCTCCCTTGTCTGAGCTCCCAAGTTTTGGAATTGGGATGGAGGGATCCTGGGCAACGAGTTTAGGAGGCTTGGGGGTGTGTGATCCTTACCTTTTGGTAAGTTAGGTATATCACACAAGCTCATATTATGATGGAAGTTCTCTACCACATGACCCTTGGGGGTCATTTCTAGGAAGATCGACAAGTAATGGGATGGATGTGATCCTTACCACTTATATAGCAAGTTGTATCTTGCTCATTGATTACATCATGGGATGGTTGTGATCCTTGCTTGGTAAGTTGTAGCTCACCTATTGATCGATGAGATGACATGATATGAGAGTGTCCGATAGCACCTTCCTCATTGTCCAAGAGCATGGTAGCTTTACCTCCCTGATAATTCTTCTTATTTAGATTCGAGAATGTTTTAGCATATAAAGTTGAGCAGAGATGGGACATGACATGTCGACATGTCACATATGATTATTACATGACGTAATTGAAATTTATCCATAGCTGAGAGGGAGTGTTAATTTGGAAGCTTGATGACAAATTCCAACCATGGGACTAGATTCCTCTTTTCGAGAGGACCAATTTTGACTACTGAAGCACTCAATTTGGACAATGGGAAGTCTACTGATGAAGAAAATCCCACATATGCACATTTGGATAGGTCAACCCTAACGGGAAATTGGTCACCCTTGGAAGCCTATAAATATAAGGGACCTAAAGATCAATTGTACATCACAAAGCACCATCTTCTTCTTCTTAATTGATTCTCTTGCACAGGTCTGAGGCTGGGTTGAGGAAAAAGGTTCACACTGGTCCGAAATTAAAGGGTTGAAAGGTTGCACGTGTTTTAGAGTTTTTGGTTTCCGATCGCAGGACTGTCAAAGGAAATTTTAGGCTATAACCATAGGCTAGAAGACTCAAGGGTGTGGTTGGAAGGTCTCAAACACATGCACAAATGTTCCTCCGTGCGTTTGGGCTCTAGGGATAAATTTTGACATCTAACTATAGTTGATTGTAGACAGGAAATGTTCTCTGATAGATATATTGATGCTGGGATCATATTTCTGAATTTTGTTGGGTTAATTTTGATGGATGATTTTGTATTGGGCTCATTGTACTCTCTACTGAACATTTGATGATAATCTAATAGAAGAAGAAATTTTTTAGCATTTTCCCCATAATGGATTTTTCCCTGGTCTTTGACCAAATCTGTGTCTCTTGTTGATGTGTTGATTGTCTCCTTTGTCATTGCATTTATTGTTATATATTCAATGACTATTAATTGTTGGAAATATTATTTTTTGTTGAAAGGTTGCGACTACAAGAATTTAATTGGGTTAAAGTAATTGAATCAACATAGAACAATATGAAAATTAACACCTCTAGCTGATTAGAATATCCAAAGTTGAAGTACATTATGATGCAAATTGGGATTGTTGAAGATGGAGATGAGACATCTCATTCTTCTAGTCTAAAACTTATTTTGAGTGCCTACATTGATTTCCTTTTTTCTTGGAGCGGGATTGATCTACCATGCTTACTAGTAATGCAATGTTTTTTTCTTTCCTCCAATATGGGTTAGCAAGCTACAACCAAAATGAGGACATAAGGTGTTGGCAAAGGGAAGAGAACTACCAGGGATAACACCTCAAATCGAACCCAAGAACTCATAGATAATAGCAAATTGGGAATAATACTGAGGCAGGGGATAGAATAAGGGATGATGTATGCGCACATAGGAGTGAACAAATCTCATTCCCCCCTCTATCCAATAATGTTGTGAACTTAGCCCAATTGCACATAGGGGAGTGAACAAATCTCATTCCCCCCTTTATCTAATAAATTTGTGAACTGAGCCTCATTCACACAAGGAGAAATAAATACCATCGGGGTAGTCAAATTGGTGTATGATTTCACTAACTACATACTTGAGAAGGGATGACGTGGACTGTACTAGACCTAGGGCGAGGAGCCAAGGAGGAATGTATTAGTTAGTTTTGAGCATAGATTGATTTTTTACCACTTGTGATGACTTTAAAAAACATTATTGAGTACCCTCATGGGACAAACGTAATGTGTCATTCATTTAAAGAATTGGTGAATGGTATCTCCTTTCATTTATTTTGACAGTGTCTTCCTCATATTCAATTGTTTTGTTTTCCAAATCATCCACCCTTTCATTGTTTTTCCTCAAAACTTGGAGAGCCTGGAGTTCCTTGATTGGGACTAATGCTAGATGCATCTTCTTGAAGATAGTATTGAGTTTAACATTAGAGGGGGAAATGTTGTAGTGGAGATGTATAATTATTATGTCTGAGTCTTACACAATAATGAGTTTTTCAATGTTTAAGGCATAAGATTGAATGATTCCTTGATAAATAACATATGCCTCTTTTTGGTTATTAGAAGCTCTGCCCATGCTCCAAGAAAACATTGTTTTTTCATGTACTTTGGGGTGAGTATTAGTCTCATGTTTAGTGGATACATGATATTTTTTTTGAACTTAGGTTTATCATTAACACTATGTAAGTGACCATTGTTTTGAAACCATAATTCTATCTTATCTTTAATTTACTCTAAGATAGTTGTAAATATTTCATTTATTCTAAGATATTTGTGAAATGCGATTTTATCACATCAAGAAGTTTGACTTCTAACAAATCATTTTACTTCTTAGGGTACAATAAAAACCATGATTTTTTTTTAAACATAAACAATAATTGGATCAAGAGGGTTCTATCATGTTGTCTTATAACCCTTGAAGAGTAACACTTGAGTGAATTCTTGTTCTTGAATACTAGTGCCTTGAACTCTTTAAGAATCATGTATCTCTTGAACTATGTAACGATTCATGTTAAATTATGAAAGCATCATTCATCTTTATTTTATTTTGATTTGATTAGGCATAAGGATGAGGTTTTCTTGCTACATCAAAAACATGGATATAATGTTGAACATAAAATATATTTACAGAAATGTCTCCATCCTTAGCATATTTGAGGTACTTGGTTAGGGTGGTTTCCTAGTTATCCAAGGAGATATTTTGGATACAAGGTTTATCCATATCAATTTTTGAAAATAAACACTAGAAGATGTAACCACAAACAACTAGAAGAATTAAAATAAATGGAATATACCCTAAGGAAATTGTTACTAAATAAAATGGGTGAGTACAATTAAAATAAATGGAATATACCCTAAGGAAATTGTTACTAAATAAAATGAGTGAGTACAAATCTCATCCATGATGAGTGCAAGTGGGGATACATTTAATCCATGATGAGGACAATATTTGACATGGCTAATGCATCTCTTTTGATGACACCTTCTATGGGCAGTAATTTTGACAAAACCGATTTGAATTGGGTACATAAATTGATAGCTAGCATGGAGATTACATATAGACGTCAAGTTGCAAAATTGAATGAGTTAGAAAAATTGACGTTAGAGCAAATATGAGTGGTGGGAGAACAATGAGATTGATTTGACCTAATGAAAAATTTAACTATTTCACGCTAAAGAAAAACTTGTGTCGAAAGATTTTAATAAGGGTTAAAAAATAGGGTTTCAAAAATGTTTATAGGAGACAACACATCATACTACGATTTTTGATGTAGAGGACAATGATGTTGATGTATCATTGCCGTCGAGGTGATTACAATGTTGATGTCAATTTTTCAAATGAGATGGTGAGAATAAGAATGTCGTGCTCACATGCGAGACGAAAGTTGATGGAAATTACATATTTTGTTTGTTTTTATCTAGGTAAATATGTGACGAAGAGTTATTATGATATGATTCAACCTCCTAGGTATAGTTAAGGAAGTGGAATCATCCAACCAAAACTTTCTTGACCTCCCTCAGGAACTGTAGGGCCCATAGAGGCTAAACAACCACTCCATGGGCCCAGACCCTAAGCTAGACTGCTTTTTCATTGAACTAGACTCCCAGACGCAGGCATAACACTACCTAATTTTGACTGTAACCATCCATTCACATGGATGACCCTTCCTCCCAGCGACTGCAGTCTAATTTACTCAATTTTGTGCATGCGACCCTGAGATCTGAACCACTTTTTAAGGACTAGGATCCATACCTATGCCCAGAACTTGATAGAACTTTCTAGAATGATAAAATATATTAAGACAAAGATATATATACAAAACTTGGCTAAGTAATTGACCTAGCTGGGCCCAAGCATGATGATCATTTCGTCAAACACATTGATAACATGTAATCTACAGGTTATAAATGAAAATATGAACATAGGGGTCTAATACTTATCTGAGAATTGTCAGGAAGGTTTACTATCCTCTCTGAATAACTGCATTATCATCTATTAGGCCATACATTAATTAACCACTCATTTACTAATCAAAACATGTTGAGATCCATAACTAAAGTTCTTCATAAAATCATGCTTATAACCAACATATAACCAAAATAATAAGAATGATAGAACAACAATCAAAGCCACATAATATCAAGTATAAATAATCATGAAATACAAGGGGAAAAGAGCTCTGATTAACACATGAAAAATACAACCAAGTTAGGGACTTCCACTTACCACCTGACCATAGATTGGGCTGAACCAAATATTTCTTTCAGCCAATCACCCCCGTGCCATATTCCAAGCATGAATGTGGGACTCACAACAAAAAACAACCAAGGCTTCCTCAACATTTACCACATATATTGCCATTACCAGTCAAGGGATTTCTAGGCTCGAAATCTTCATCTATAAAACCAGGATTTACAACAATCTTGCCATTAATAGTCAGGGGATTCCTAGGCCGAAACAAAGAAACATACACTACTAGGATTTATTGCAATCTCGCCAAAACCGGTCAAGGGATTACTAGGCCCTAAACAAGCTTGGATGCATCCAGATTTATTCACCAATTTCTTGAGGAATTTTCCTGTCTCGATCCTCAGGCTTTATTGCTTATCCCTCCATTACTAATTAAGGGATTTCTAGGCCCTTGGGGAATTTTCCTGAGACCACCTCACCCAGTTCCAAAACCATCTAACAATACAAAGCTAAACCAAATTAAAGAAACCCATCATACAATGTTTATCTGGAGATGGAAAGGCAAAGACGAAACCAATGTCACACCTAGGAAAACCCATGCCAATCATAACAAAAGAACCAAATACACACATGTATGTATCATGCATGCTAAAACTAGCAGGGAAATCATAGATGAAACTCGATACCTGCAACTAATTCTGCTGTATCTTCTTGATCCAACTCTTCCTTGCTTGATCTTTGATTGCCTTAGCTTCCTTTTCCTTCCGTTTCCTTCCTTTCTCAAATTCTAGAGTTCTCCAAGAATTCTCTAAGTGTGCAAGAATATGAGGGAGAGAGAGAGAATAGAGAGAGAGAGCTCCAAAACTAAACTGACAAAAGGTTGTGAAATGATCCTCAAAATCCTTTTTATTATTGAGGCCTCTATTATCTTCAATTTCCACTAATTTCCTCCTCACATGCAACCTGTGACCTTTCACCTTCCTTTTCTCCTATTTTCCATTATTTCATAAATAAAATTCCAATTAATGTCTCTTTTCCTTTTCAAATCCTTTTCCATTTCCTTTGCCATTGCCTTTGCCAATTTCCTTTAGCCATAATAAAACAAATGAACACCCACTAAGATTTTTTTCCCAACATTCAACTTGGAATACATTGTTGGCATTGTGATACAAGTGTTCTCCTTGATGGAAACTCACTCACAGGTCAGTTCATATTTGATAAAAGGAAACTCACATTGTAACAGGTCAATTTAGAGGTAATAGGGCATTGGTACAAAATAAAAAGAAGTTGGAACAAAGGTCTACTAATCCGAATTAAGAAGTTGAAGGAAAAGGATGTTGTAAGGTAGTTTAAGATGTATACGTAGGTTCACTTTGACAAAGCAGTGTATACACACGGGTTAACATAACAAAAAGTGCGTATACATATGCACACACTTTCACAAGAGGAAAAGCGCATATGGGTTGGAAAATCAAGGAATCAAAGATTAAATAATAACAAGGGTCAATACCATGGTATTAGCCCACAATATTGAGTAGAGTAATGACTATTTGATCCCGTCCAAGAATACCATAGGTTCTAAGTGTTATTTTGGTCGGAGGTATTGAGAAAGGCCAAAAACTACATAAGGAGGAGAAGATAAAAGGGCCAAGTGTGCAAGTGAAAGGGTTTCTCAGGAATACTTCTATCTGAAGTATATTTTATGTTGCAGGGGCTATGATTATGATATAATCTGAAATATTGTGTGCACTTTGAATTCAATGTTGGATCAAGAACATGAGACCTGAAATGACTTATCATTGAATGACCTGATATTGGTTGGGATAGATCTGATTTCTTACACATGTTTTATTCTTTAAATGTCATGATCTAGGTATGTCTGAAATCTGGAATAACATTGAAGTTGTAAGTTAGTATTTGTAGATATATACGCTGGTTCGCCTTAGTGAAGGTGCATATACACATTGGTTCAAAGCTTCCAAGTAGCATATACAAAAGAAAACCCTATTATTCAGAAATGACTGATCTATTTGATTAATGTTGCTGGTTTATTGATGTCTGTCAATGATGTCTTCTTAGATATGAAAGTAGAAATGAATGCATAAGGAGATTGAATCTGAATGATTGATTGATTAAGTGAGAAGGGTGATTTTTGCTTCTAACTATCTAGATCTCTATAATTTGACTGTCGATGTTCAGAATATTAATGGTTGGTACAAGTTTGATTCAGGAGTTTTATGTTTCAGTAGTTTTGAAGGTATATTCAGGTTTGATTAAAGGAAGTAGCGTATACACGGAGGTTAGGTTCATTGCAACGTATGCATTCTGATGTATGATTCTTGAGGTTGCAGCTGGTTCTGAATGATGATGTAGGTTTTTGGGTTCAACATTGTTCAGATTAACTAATTGTTGGTTGATTCAGTTATTATTATAGAGTTTGAGCTTCAAAGTTTCTAATGGGTTCAGTGCGAAAATTTGATGAAACGAGGCCTTCATATTGTTTTGTTGTGTACCAGGAGCATCCAGTCTGAAAATTTATGAGACATGGTCCCTGGTGGAAGAGAGAAGGTAGTAGGCTTATGTAGGTTGGAGCCTACATAATAGTAAACATATCGGCTAGTACAAGATCTAGGTGGTTGTAGCTCCCTTCCAGTAGAAGCTGGAGAACGAATATGAGTGCCGACGTACTAGTACTAGTATGAGTTTGCACTAGTACAATATCGTAAACAAATTTTATTTATATTAAAAAGAAGACAAAGACGACAACAATAGGTGGGTTTTCTCCCGCATTGGGTTTCCACCTTAAATCTTGGTGTTGATGTGTGTTTCTTGTGTGTGATGGTTTATTATGTTATTACTGCACATAGTTACTATATAATAAAGTATTGATGCACTGCTTAAAGATCAAAACATGATGAATTAACTAAATCATAAGTTCTCTGGGTATACACTGGTTTCTTTAATCATAGTTGCGTGCACACGCAAGTTCACTTCACTGAAGTCGCGTATATAGATTTGATTAGGAAATGAAAAATTATTGAATTTTAAACACTGATTCACCCCCCTCTTAGTATTATTTCCAACAATTGGTATTAGAGTAGGTACTTTAGAAGAAGCTTGATCGCTTGAAGGGAGATCTTTAAATATGAACAATTGTGAAGGCATGGGATCTATCAAACCACAAATCTTTAATGGGAATAATTTGGTATATTGGAAAATAAGAACCAGAACCTATCTTTAGTCTCTTGGAGTCGATGTTTGGGAAATTGTGGAAGGAGGATACCAATTTCAAGCAGCAATACCTACAGATACAACATGTAAGAAATTATAAGAAACCAATGCATCTCAAAGTCATGCAGCTCATGTTGTCTAGATGTCCTAGGAAAACCAGTAATGAAATCCATGGAATGACCTCCCATTTCCACTCTGGAATCAGAATCGACTGTAGTAGACCACCTAGATTCCTACATTCTTCTTTTACTTGTTGATAATCCAAAAATCCAGCCACAAAATCTACCATTTCCTTCTTCAAATTTGATAAATAGTATAACTTCTTCATCACTCTCAATGTATTCTAATATCCCAGGTGTTGGGCATGGAACTGTGGTGGTGGTAGAGGTGGTATGGGCAAAGACGGGGGTGAAATTGGTGAAACCACCCATTAAAAACTGTAACCACCCAAACCAAACCACCCCCCAGGCGCTGTTGTCCGAGCACCTCCTTCGCCTGATAACCATCCGATCTGTCCATCGAGATTCAATGGCTCAGACTTTTCCACTCCCACCAAAGACCGTAAGCCTCATGCAATCGATCGCCTCCGTCCATTTCTTCCGATCCAGCGGCCCTCGTTCATGATCGCTGTTAGGCCCCTATACTACTAGTGTAACCCCTTATTGTTATTAGTACAACCCACTTATTATATTGATGTACCCATGTAGTGCCCATATTGTTACTATTGTGCCCCAAAGAAGCTCACTATTATTATTATTGTGCCCTTACATTATTATTGTTATGTAGGCTCTGATTATGTTATGACCCCTTAGACTCCTATATATAGAGAGGAGGTATTTTCATTTGAATCATCCAAGAATGGTTCATTTATGTAATGTAAAGGAGGTTGCCCCCTCGAAGAGGCTGAATTCTAAGGCGTTGATCTATCTTTTCTATCTTTTTCTTGAGATGGTTTCATAACACCATCTCATTGGCCTTGTTGTTGGGTGAAAATTTTAGTGCTTTTAACCACCTTATTTCAACCTTTTTATCCTCAATTTTGAACCAAAAACTATTCCTTTTTACCAATTTCATGATGATAATGGCGTGAAAAGGTTATAATAAAGGTATTTATCTTTTATAGGAAAATATTTTCTTTTTAATTTATAAATATTAGTTAAAAGAGTTTATTGAGGTACTAATTTGCAAATCAATAACTATTGGAATTTCCTGCAATAATAGGATGGCAATAAGAGGAGAATTCTTGTAATTCCTCTAAGCCTCTGTAGGGTTTCACGTCACCTAATCTGACTCTGGGACTTGGAGTACATATAGAATATTCATTAGATGGATACATACTTATTTATCCTCCTTGTACTTGGTCGTAACCTTGAAGTCAACATTGGGTCAACCTAGGGTGTCTACTCAGAGATTCCTCTAGCTAGCTAAGGAAATCGAAAAAAGTATCTCCATTGGTTGAAATTTGAAGTAGAAGGGCTTGAAAATCAGTGTCTGAAGCCAAAAGATCAAGGAGAACCACATCAAATCCCTATCTTTCTTCCTTAGATATTTTATTTTGCTTAAAACGCTGCATTGAACCCCATGTTTGGGAAAAATCAGTTCTAGTTTAATAGTTTTTGTATAAAAGGGTTGAATTACGGAGAAAAAAAGTTAGTCAAACATTTTCACTTGTTACTCTTGAACAAGAATATTATTTTGTATTAAGTTTGTGAGTTATGTTAATAAGAAGACTTTTTCTATGATATGGTGTAACAATTTCTCTTAGTTTCTCAATATCTTTCTGACATCATATTCTAGGAGGTCCCCATGGTATGCGTTTTGTCGGTTCTTGTTATGTGTTTATTGTTTTAAATGTGTTTTGAGTTTACCTTGTTAGTTGTTTTTGTTATATATATGCAAGATTTTCGTTACTTTGTTTTTCTTGTAGTCACATAGTTTTCTTGTAATTTCCTGTAATGGATGCCCCTTTTTTCTTATAATCATGCAATTTTGGTGACAAAATGTTCGTTGAAGAACAAGATTTAGTTGGAATTATTTTCCATTAGTTATCCCTGTGTTCTAAAGTTAACTGTTAAAACCATTTAGAGTTAGTATTCCTCAAGTGATTATTAAAGTGATGGATTTAAGGAATTTGATTTTCAAATTAAAAGTATTTGCAATTGGTTGGAGTGAATTTGCTTATCAACCTCATAACCTTGATTTTTCCTTAAAGTATTTTCATTACATTTTATAGGCCATCTTGACTTAACATAGTACATTTTTAGCAAAAACATATGGTGTGATTGTGTAATGTGTTTATCTAAATCTGCAATTTTGCCTCAACAAGGTCAACAATTGGGCTTAAAATTATGAAATTAGTCTCAAGCCTAAATCAATTATGAGAATTGAATTGAGAATCACCAATATTTGGATTGTGTTTTTCTTTGCATAGGAATGTTTATATAGCTAGTTTGCACACATAATGTCTTCACGTCGTAAATTTACCTACCTTGGATTGAAAAATAAGTGTTAATGCATATCCACACTATATGAATTGACACATGTTATTATTATTCCTTATGACATGAAAGCATTAAATATAACTAGAGAATTGAGTGAGAATAAGCTTAATATGACTAAAGATTGAATTTAGAAAATAGTCCTTAGGATTGTCTCCATTTCAAAGATTACCAATAATGAGTTAAGATTCCCCAACTATGAGAATCCTTTCAATATTTCTCTCATGGGTGAGAGAATGCCCTTGAAAGAGCTAATATGCTTTAGCTTGGTTATTAGAAGTCATCACCAAACTCAAGGAAAATTAGTTTCTAACTGTACTTTGAGGCTAAAAATAGCCCTACCTACACGTCTCATTCGCTGAAATTAAACTTGGGTTAGGAGGATAACTATCATTCATGCCAACCATTAGAAGTGAGCCGAATTGACATCAACTATGTATATTTACAGTATATTTTTTAGACCATTTGTTAGAAATCTAACAAATATTTTTTGGAATTGCTTAGAGTGTCTTAAGAGATATTCAAAGTGCTTAATCCATTTACGAATTCAATTTTTTTTTTTTTTTGCACTCTAAAAGATGCTTGCATTTAAAGATATTTTATTCCTTTAATTGTTCAATAGATTTATGGTTAAAATTGATCTCCATTATTTCTTAAAATATTTGAATATCAGCTAACTTTTTTTTTTTTTGGCAAGATCGGTTACTTATATGTTATAAAAACTTCGAGGACTGAGTCTAATTACATGTAAGGGAAAAAGCATGGAGGTGAGGATCCAAAATGGGTGCGCAGAACCTTGATCCTTGTTGCTAAAGAAACGATAGCTAGAATGAAAAAGGTAACGACTATATTGCCGAACAAAGGAACCTGCTAGCCAACAAAATTTACAGTTCATAAATCCTAAGGATGCTGCTGGTTGACTGAATCATCTGGGAGAGCTTCTTTTCTTGTGCTGGCCCTGGTTGAGGCTTCAGCTTGCATGCTCTGGGTTAAAGTCCTGATGTGGGCTATCACTTCCTCTAAGTGGGTGCATCTCTCCTTAAGGGCCTCGATCTCTGCTTTTTGCTTCTCCAGCTTCTTCCTTTTGGACCTGCTGTCTGCATGGTAATGCTCTTTGAGGTCATTGAAGCGTTTGATGAATCTGGCGATCATGAAGGTGTGTGCTTTGCAGAGGGTGCATTCGTTGTTCATAATGACATTCTCCAAAGGATTGGTAGCAGGCTCCCGAGCTTCCTGTTGATCCGCCATTTCGCAGAGTTGAAGAGAGGAACCAGAGTCTTGCTGCTGCTGAAGGCGGTATCTGAGGGAATAGGCGGTAGAGGGGAATGAAGGAGGCTGAGAGGGGGAGAGCAGGACGGTATTTCTGCTCGGGAGTGGGATAGGGAAGAAGAGAGGGGAGCTGGAAGACTAAGGAATGGTGAACAAAGGAGGGAAGGAGCGCTGAGACAGAGAAACAAGCAACCAGTTAGTAAAAAAAGAAAACCAGTGAGTGAAAATGCCTAGATTTACCACTGTAGTGGGTCGACCTCCACTCTCAGAATGAGTGCGCGCTGCTTCAAGAGGAAGCCTGTTCTGGTAGAGAGCGAAAGCCGAGACCTTCGTAGCGATGAAAACTGAGATAAGGGAGGGAGCGAAGCTGCTAGTTATAAAGGGTGAGGAGAAGCTCGTATGAGAGTTCAAGTGGAGGTGTATCTGATCCTTGAGATGACTGAGGATCCAATCAAAGATTTTGCTATGGGCGAAGAAGATATTGGTGTGCAATCCGCCTGATCGACACTTGAGAATGCCGGCGGAGGTCATGAGGAACACGAGCTCGCATCTGAGAGAAGTGACATAGGTGAGATCAGGGGCGTGGGTCGGAGAGAGGAGGGACTTTGTGGCGCAGTCGAGGAGATTTGGCAGAGGATATGGAGACTTGGAGGTATGCAGATTTCGAGGAGAGAGAAGTCTGAGGTGACCCAGATTCTGAGGTGGAGGGATGGGATATGACAACTTAAGGAATTGCTTTGTCATAAGTGGAATCATTTTCTCTAACTTGACCTACCAACCTACTGGTTGCCTTGTTGGCCTGACCATCTGCCTCTGTGTTGTTACTTCTCAGCACATGTTTGAAAGTGGCCCCTTTTATTTCTCTAATGTTGTCGATGATCCTATTTTTGATGTTGTTCAGAGCTGTTTGTTTGAAATCGCTCCTTGAGACCATGGCAGCTATAAAAATAGCTGAATCGCCCAATATGATTGGGTTTTGCAATCCAAGTCTTTTTAGGATTGAGGTCCCCAGGAAGAGGCTATAAGCCTCGGCCTTGTTGTTGATCATGATGCCCAGTCCCCACTCGTAAGTCACCATAATTTTTCCCTGATGGTCCTTGATAACTCCTCCTACACCTGCTTGACCCGGATTATTTTTGGAGGCCCCATCGAACTGAAGGGTAGGCCTCTTTTGGTTTAGAATCCAAGCAGTGACTTCCTCACTGGAGCCTCTGAGCTTCCACTCCTTCCTTTTCTGGCCTAAGTTTAAGGAAGTAGAGTTCCTTGTGTCTAAGCTGAGACTGAATTTGCTGATCCATTCGGCCTCCCTTTGGTTCCAACTTTCTTGATCTGGTTGGGACATTCCATTAGCACTTATGGTCTCGGAGATAAGCACTATTGTTTTTGCCAAAGTGCTGGAAATGTTGGGCTTCTTGTTATTGAAAATGCATTTATTTCAGGTGATCCAAATTTGCCAACAAAGAGTTGAGGGGATGTTGTTCCACAATCTTTTAACAAGATTTTTGTTTTTCTTGGAGTAGGGGTAGTTGTTCCCCCAATTTTATTTGAGAGAGGTGATCTGGTTGGGCATTTCTCCTCTACTTAGGGGGCTAGTGATGAGCTTCCAGCAGTTTTGAGCAAAGGGGCATTCAAGGAAGAGGTGGATGCTGCTTTCTTCAGCTGCTCGGCAAAGACAACATATTGAGGGACCTAGGATGCCTCTTTTCCTAAGGTTTTCAGCTGTGAGGGTTTTGCCTTTGAGGAGAGTCCAGTTAAAAAACTTGACCTTCAGGAGACATTCAGATTTCCAAACCACTTTTTGGAGAGCCCAGTTGTTGGTGGCCATAGCATTTTGAAGGATCTTGTAGCCTTCTTTGACTGTGTAGTTTCCGCCGTTGGGGTCCCAAACATACCTGTCCTCTATCATATTGTTGAAGGGAGCTGAACCCGTGATAGATAGCTTGAGTTCAGTCCAAAGATCCCTGAGATTGTTTGGAGGAGAGAGGCACTTCCAGTCCTGCCAACTTTTTTGATCCCAAGTGGAGATGTCATATAGTGAGTTTAAGTTTTTTGCTTCCATCCAAATTTGAAGAGGTCTGAGATTTTGGGTTGCATTCCTTGGTCCTGTTCCCATTATACGATTGGTCCAGATGTTAATATCTCTTCCACTTCACGGAGCTCTGGAGATATAATTTTTGAATTGGGGGAGTGTTTTTTTAATGAGCTTCCAGACTGGAGTGCACTACCTATCAACAATTGGTTCAGATAGGATGTTGGAGTTGGGGCCATTCAGATATTTCCTTTTGATTACTTCTGTCCACCAAGCGCCTTTCCCATTGAGGATTCTCCATATTAGTTTGAAACCCATGGCCATGTTGGATAATCTTGGAATTTTTATTCTTAGTCCTCCTTTTTCAAACGGTAAGATGACTTGATCCCATTTGACAAGACTAAATTTTTTGGAGTCCTGCCTTCCTCCCTACCAAAGGAAGCTCCTTATTATTATTTCCATATGTTTGTGGGTGCTAGCAGGGGCAAGAGTGACTGCGAACCGATAAATGGGGAGAGCAGAGAGAATGGCTTTGATGAGAGTAGTTCTTCCAGCCAGGTTGAGCCAAGTCATACCTCAACTCTGGAGTTTTCCTCTCAATTTTTCTATGAGTTTCACCCAGGTTTCAGTCTTGACCGAATCCTTAGCTAGAGGCAGTCCTAGGTACATGAAGTAGCTCCAATTCCTTTGGGTTGGGATATCAAGAATTGAGGAAATTCTTTGAATGATGTGCCTGGGGAAGTTCCAAGTGTATATCATGCACTTCTTGTTGTTGAGCTTTCCTCCAGACGCTAGTAGGAAGGATTCTAGCATTTTCTTGAATCTTCTTGCCATCAAACTGGAGGCTCCCCCAATTAAGAGTGTATCATCTGCGAAGAGTGAGTGATTTATCCCCTTAGTTCCTCGTACTATACTGATTCCTATGATTTCTTTTTGCCTTCGAAGTTTTTCCAAGTGTATCCTCAGCGTTTCAGCCATGATGATGTATAGGAAAGGGGAGAGGGGGCAGCCTTGTCTCAGTCCCCTTGTGCTTCTGAAGTAATTGCTTGGTCTACCATTAATCAGAGGGGCTGTCCAGGGATGAGTTATGCATTCCATGATAATGTTGATGAAGGTGCTAGATATCCCAAATTTCCCAAGGACTTCCTTAAGGAAGTGGTGGTTGACTCTGTTGAAGGCGTTCGCCATGTCTAATTTAATGATCATGCCCCTTTCCTTCCTACTTATGTTGCTATGAATTGCCTCTTGGATAAGAATGACATTATCCGTGATTTGTCTTCTTGGGATGAAGCCCCCTTGATTCTCTGAGATGAGGGAGGGGAGAAGCTTTTTTAACCTATTGGCGAGGATTTTGGTAATGATTTTGTAAGAGACATTAGACAGGGAGATTGGGCGGAAGCGATCAAAGGATTGGGGGTTGGGATCCTTGGGTATGAGGGATAGATGGGAGGATTTAATGCTTTTCCCCATTTTGCATTTTAAGAAGACGTTTTTCACCATCCTAATGAGGTCTTTCTTAATTGTCTCCCATTGATTTCTATAGAAGGCCACTGTAAACCCATCTGGGCCTGGTGCCTTGTCTTGTTGCATGCTAAAAAATGACCACTTAATTTCCTCTTCCGTGACCTCTTGGTCCAGCTCTCTGTTTTGTGCTTCTGAGATTTTATTTTCGATTAAGCTGAGAAACTCCTCATTATTGTGAGCCTGGGAATCTGCGGATAAGAGTGAATTGTAGTGTTTGTAGGCAACCTCTTTGATTTCTTCCTGGTCCCTTAGCTCTCTCTCGTCCACCATGATTCTCTCTATTTGATTCCCTGCGCATCTGAGTTTTAGACTGTTATGGAAAAAGGAAGTATTTTATTCTCCGGCTTTGAGCCAAAGGCACCGAGATTTTTGTCTTTGTTCTTCTTCTTCCATCCTATTTTGCCTGTATAATTCTTTATACATTTCTTTTTCTTTGGCTTGGTCCTCCTCTGTGTACTGGATTCTCTCATTTTCTTGGTTCCATTGCTCTAGCTGATTGTGGAGGTCAGTTCTTTTTTTTGTTTTCCTCTGCTGTGTGGTTTCTTGCCCACTGTTTGACAACATTCCTGAGAGATTTAAGCTTGGCTTCCCAAATGTAATGAGGCGAACCAATGACTTCCTTTGCCCACTGCTCTTGGATCAATTTTCGAAATTCTTCTTTGCTGTCCCAAGCTTTGTTGTATTTAAAGGGGAGAGGCCCCATGATCCTTCCCTTATCGAGAGTCAGGGCCACTGGTTTATGATCTGAGGTGTAGCCTTGAATGATTTTTCTTTTGATGTTTGGGAATCTTGCTACTATTCTTTCTTGAACGAGTATTCTGTCTAGTCTCTCTTTTATGTTGTTGTTGCCGATTCTCTTGTTGCTCCAGTTGAACCTCCCATTTTGCGGAGGAATATCCACTAGATTATGGGTTTGGATTATGGCTTCTAGGGAATCTCTTGAGGGGTCAACATAAAAATTTCCTCCTAATTTCTCGTTAGCATTCCTTATTAGATTTAAGTCTCCACCAAGGAAAATGTTCCTTCCTTGAACTGCTAGGAGATCTGTGGTTATTGAGTCCCAGCATGAAGCTTTGTCCCTATAATGGTTTGGGGCGTATATGTTATAAATAGTGTAGTCCTCTTTTGATGCTTTGTTCTGTATGTCCGTTCTTACCCACCAACTATGAGACTTTTGATTTTTGAGTTCCCATTTATTTTTGTTCCATATTGTTCCTATACCTCCTGATGCACCAGCTGCGCTTATTGTTGTGCCTGAATAAATTTTGCTTCTTTTTGTATGGTTTTGGAATTCTTGGTCTGAGATTTTGGTCTCCTGGAGGAGGAGAAGATCCGGCTGCTCGAATTTAAGAAGATCCCAGACTGCATTTTCTTTTAGGGAGGAGCCCATCCCCCTACAATTCCAGGAGACCAAGATCATCATTTACCTTGTTTAGTGTGGGTCTCGCTCTTCTCTTTCATCTTTTCCCCGCTTCCTTTTGATTTGTCTAGGAAGGTGTCCATTGGTTGCTGCATTCCGGTGGCCATTTCTTTTGCTGCGTTTTCATCCCTGATTTCTTTGTTGGACTTCCTGCCTACTTTCTGGGGGGATTAGAGGAGAGGTTGTTTTCCTTTGATTTGTTTCTGGTTAAGATTCGTTCCACAGTTGGGGGAGGGGAGGGATGAGGGAGGGAGAGAGGGGAGGAGGTTACAGGATCAGTGCCTCTGGGAGAGAGAGGGGGGGATATAGGGTCCTCAGCTGACAGGGATTCAAAGGGGTTAGAGGATGAGGGGAAGGGAGGGGCTAAACTGGAAGGAAGAGAAGGTTGGGAGAGGTTTTCCGAGGGGACCTTAGAGCTTGGGCCAGGAGGGGGGTTTGGCTTTTTCTTTTTGACTTGTTCCCATGCACCTTCAGAGATTTCAATATTTCCTTCAGATTCATTTGTTTTAGATTTACTACATCTATTTGCGAAGTGCCCATACTCATGACATACCTTGCACTTGAAGGGTAGCTGCTCGTAGTCCAGTTGCTGTATGTGCGTCCACTAGTCAACTTTGATTTTGATAGCTTCCGGCAGTCCTTTCCCCAGATCTACCTCAACAAAAATCCTCGCTCAAGCATGCATGTTCTCCTTTGGTTCAGATCTGTCAATGAATTTGCCAACAACATTCCCGATAGCCTTTACTGACTCATCCCCCCAGCAATGGAGCGGCAAATGGGGCAGGCGGACCCAAACAGGGACAGTGTTAGGGACGTCCATTTCCGAGTCGAAGTTTGGAGTCCATCTATTCAAGTAAAGGCCTCGAGAGTCCATGAAATAGGGGCCGTTTCTGAAAATAAGGTTCCTATCCTCCTTTGATTCAAATAGGAAGGTGTAGAAACCTCTGCCACAAAATCTGATTGCGATTTTCCCTTGCACTATTGAGTTCCAATTGCATTTGACCCATCTTTGTACTGATCTAGGAGAGGGCCAGAGTCCCGTGAACTGTCTGACCAAGCCTCTTTCTGCTAAAGAGATTGCAGCCTTCCTCGGGAGGGAAGGAGGAAGTGAGACTTCTGGTATTTCATCTAGTTTCTTGATGAACTTGGAGGCGGAAGGCTGGATTTTTCTTGCTGCGTTCTCAGGGATGAGAGAAGCAAACTGTTTCTCAAAATCCTCTGGATCCTGAGGCAAGGGATCCGATTCCGCCATTGAAGAGCCAGATCGCAGGTAGATCAGCGAGGGAGGGGGCTGCCGGAGAGAAGCCCTGGAGCAGAAGCTGAGCAGGAGGCCCAGACAAGAAGAGGCGGGGAGACAGAAGCCCAGCAGCTGATGAGCACATGCCTAGCAGTGGAGCTGCCAGGCGCAGAGCTGGGGGCGCAACAGCGATGGCAGGAACCCTAGGTAGGCAGCGGCGCGCGCTGCTCCATCTCCGCAATCCTTCGTTATCTCCCAAGTGTTATCATATCAGCTAACTTAATAAGAGAAGGATATATCATTTAATATAAGGAAGATATGTCATTATTTTAAGGTGTACTATGATGTTCAGACGTTCCACATGTAAAAATAAGCAATATAAATTTATTTTAATGTTTTATTATTAAAAAAATGTGAAGGAAATTTTGCATATTTAAAAATATGATATTTTTGAACATATAATAAATCCAAAATTAAATTACATTGATAAATTTTTGTTATTTAAAATATATTTATGTGCCTAGAGGGGCTCTACAACTCAATATAGGATATATGTGTAGGCATTAGATGTGAGATATTAAAAGTTAGATGTAAATTTTTTTAGTATTGTAAAGTTGTTTATTAAGAAAATTACGAACAATTTCTTAGATAAAAAAAATCAAAATATACAATCACATTAAAATATATAACATATAAATAGTGGTTATAAATTAACATCAATTTACCATATTTGATTCTCTAACAATTTTTAAATTTAATTAATAAGAACAAAAAAAAATTAATATTTACAATATAACAAGATTGTTTACCATGAATATTCCCCCATTTTACCATGGATATTATTAGCACAACCACATTAAAAATATCAATGTGGTTGATATAGCCGAAGGAAAAACTATTGCAACATGAAGAATGTCTTACTAATGCACACATTTACATGATTAACCATGTCTAAAAAGGTTATGGGTCAACTTTAAGTTAAAAAAAAATGAATAATAAATGAATGTTATAAATAATAATGAGGAACTTATCATGGAGGAACTTATTAGAATTGGAATAATCTCAAATCCCTAAGAAATTGTTGGGTGGGGAGCCCCCTTATTTTATAATTTATTCAAATAAAATTATTAAAATTTCTCTTTAATTATATTTTATATTTGTATATATGTTTTTCATAAAAGTATGTTAGGTAAAGTCAAACTTCATAGATTATGCTTACAACTTTTGAGGCCATAAATCACCTTGTCTTAGCATTACCAAATTGCAAATATTCAATATGACACTACACATGAGATTTGATTTGTTGCATTGTGAAAGAGTAATATAAAGAGTAAGAGAAAGAGAGGGAGAAAGGGTGTGCGGGAGGATGCATGTGCAAAGCAAGGGACACAATTTTATTTATTTTTTTAAATTTTTTTTTGCATACATTTTTGTTCCTTGCTTAATGTTAAAACATGTAACTAGTGTTGGTCTTCATAATGAAAGAAAATATATTATTAAATATTATTTTATTTTTATCTTTTGATCTAGCATGTTCTTCATGCTCATTAGAGTAAAAATGATTCAAAGAAATTTGTAAAAGAGTCGTGTCAATTTTGACATTTATAAAGATAAAAAAATAATTTGTATTCTTGTAAATTTTATTGTTAGACCTCCAAGTCGGCCCTCCCTTTGTAAAGTTGGCCTATGTGGCATCACCATCTTGGACAACTATATAAAGAGGTAACTTCGACCTCCAAGAAAGTGCAAATCATCTAAAAAAGGAAGTATTAATTATGTGATTAAGCAAGAGAAAGATAACATAATTCAAGTCAAGTAAAAGTTTTGAAGTCAAACGAAAGAAGGAAGACCGAATTTTTGAACCTTACCCTTCACACATGCAATTTCTCTGAAGTCTTTGTGACAAGTCTCCAGAGATTTGAAGTAGTCTGCAATTTTTTGACAGGGCCAAAAATATAAAGCAATCTACAATTTGTTACAGGGCCAAAATTTCTGTGAAGGATAGTTATCTGGTTTTTGCAGTTTGATTGAAGTCTGGTGAAACTTGGCTTTGACTATGACTTGGGAGGAGAATTAACTTGGAGGAAGTCTTTGGTCATGGGTTAGATATCTCATTTTGATATGATTTTATAAGAAGAGGATTGTTCGGGTTTTCCTCAATTGTGGATTTTTCCCCTGGCGCTGAACCTATATCTTTTGTTCTTTGTGTTTTTGAGAGCTTCAAGTTTTTGATAATTGTTTGATGAAGAAGCAAAATGAAATAATAAAAATGCCAACAAATATCACAAGTAATTATCAAGTAAGGAGAATCAACATAAATTTATAAATTCCCCATTATTTTCTAACACTCCCCACCCGAAACATATTATATCCTTCCTATTGATGTTTAGCGACTCCATTTTTCCAGTCTCTATTTGCAAAATGTACAACTTCAATGCATTCCATCTTAGTATATATCATTTGGTTAGTCGTATTTATAAGGCATTTAACCAAAACAAAACACTTAGAAAATTAGTGTAATGTAAAATTTGTGGCATTAATCCTATTTCCACAAAGTTTCATTTTTTTTTGTCAAATATATTCTAGTGGTGGTGCTTAAATCTCGATCACACTCCAAGAGTTAATAGAGTAAGAATAGATGTGGCTGGAGGTTGACTATTGATTGCCCTGCATATGTGCATAATAAATCACAAATTAACCCAACATACATGATCATACATGATCATAAATTGGAGCATATAATGAATGTATACGTTATTTACTACTTTCAATTGCGAAAAACTATAGTGAAAGACTCTACTTTCACTTATGAAGCTCAACATTCATTACAATTCATGCATTGAGGAAACTTACTTCTTCCATACGATACACCTAAGATGACTACTAGACAATAATTGGCCAAAACATTTTTCTTCATCTTCAAATGGGTGATGGAAATTGTGTAATCTGCTAATGCTTGAGTAGCTTCATTCACCTACGACTTGTCTAGACATCTAAGACCCATAATATCAATGCTATACAAATGTGACAAAATCTTTGACACACACATATATGAAAAAGAGTTTAATATAAGTGTTAAGTTTTTATATGTTTAATAATTAAATTCAAATATGAAGCTTTGAAAAATAATGGTTACAAGTATGAATCATTATTATTTAAATTTATTCTAATGTGACATGTATGTTATTTTTTTTTTCTCAAAAAAATTGATTGCAAATTTATTAATAAAAACAAAGTTGCAATATAACAAAATGAATTTAATCAATTATGTGCAATTTAAATGACCAAACATTGCAATCTCACCAATAATTGTGTCACTAGATTATGGCGAAAAAAGTAAAAAATTCATCTCGTTAGACTATGCCAAATGAGTAGATTTATTTTTGACATTAGTATTTTTAGATGTCATCCTGGCCGCAATGTATATACCAAGAAATTAGTAAATCATCTCATAATACTTATTATTTATGTTGATGACCTTATTCTCACTGATGGATACCCCAAACTTTTGTACCATGTGAAATCTAACCTCAATAAGAAATTTAAAATGGCATACTCAAGTTATTTGCATTATTTCCTTGAATTCTAAGTTTTGCAAACCAATGAAGGAATTTCCACTTCCCAGTCTAATTATGCATATGACTTTCTTCTTCACTTTCTCATGCCATTGTAAACCAATTCCATCTCCCTTCCATTTTGGAGTTAAACTTTCTACCAAGTGTACATCACCCAAAGTAAATTCCACTTGGTATCATCAATTAATTTATATTTGACTCATACATGTCATAATATTTCCTCTATTGTTAGTCTTGTTGCCCCATATATGAAAACATACCATGAGAGCCATTAGAAGGGAACACAAATGACATTTCAATATATCTAAAGTATAGTTGACTTTCTGATATATTATTTTGAGGGGTGGGGGGTTCCTTTGTTGGTGGGTTTTAAAGATTACAATTGCGTTGATAACTTTAATGATCAGAAGTCTACAATAGGTTATGTTTTTAGTCTTAGTTCTAGACCTATCACTTGGGCTTGTAAGAAACAACAAGATCTCGCTATTTCTTTAGAAGAAGTAGAATATTGATCAATAGTTAATGCAAGTAAGAAAATCCTTATGGCTTTGAGAGATCCTTTTGGAGTTTGGATTCTATCAGAAACGTGTAACCATCCTTTGGTGTGACAATCAAAGTACTATCAAGTTCACCAAACATCTAGTTCGAAATCAATAGAATAAACACATTTATATATACATGCACTTCATTAGAAATATTATTCAAGATCACATTTACAAAGTTCCATTTTTCCCTACATATGATAAAGTTACATAAATTTTCACAAAGTTTCTTAGAAAAGCAAATCTTTTCAAATTTTGATCTATGTTGTGAGTTCAAGAAGTTTCCACTAAGGGGGTGTAACCCCTCTCATATTACATGAGTGGTAAAGATGCGATTTCATCAAATAACAAGGGTGACAGAGTTGTATGTTGTTGTACTTTTGAATTTTACTTGGATGTAGTACATCCTAGTTGATCACATTGACAATTGTGGATTGTCGCACATCACCATGATGTTGATGGAAATTGATTTTGTGGATTGTGTGTCTTTGTTCTTGTTTTTCTCTACATTGTTACACTCGATATTCATATGTATGTGATGATATACTCCTTGGTGCTACATCTTGCCTTATCTAGATGGATTAACTTACTTTATGATGGTGCTAGCTTCTTATCGGACTTTATGGTGTCATTCCTTGCACACTTGTATGGAGCCTTAGTCATGGGGTATTGATATGATGAGATATATTCTTGAGCAAGAGATATCTAATATTTGATATGTCTACATAATTTGATGATGATGTTTGATGAGATATACATTCAGTCTATGGAGTGATCCAAGGTTTTTCTATTTTGTAACATGTTTTGGAACTTTATCATGAGGAACACTCTTTTTCATTGGCTGGTTTTTAACACATGCATTATAGATTTTTGGAGAGTTATTTCTTAGGAAATTATGTTCCTTTCCTTGGGTTTTGTGCCAGGTGCATTCAACATTATAAATAATTCATAAGGCATTGTGTGAATTGCATGATTAGGAATTGTGGCATTGCTTACACCATTATGATATTACATAGGGCATTGTGGCATGCATTTGGAATTATGACTTTTCCTAGATCATAGTGGAGGATCCTTTTCATAAGTTTTGCATGGTGATTTTTCTTTAATGGATATGATATCATTAAATATACCTAATTAAAAGTCTAAAGTTTAGTTATATTTAAATTACAATGTAACATTAAATATTGGAAACATAAGAGGTGATTAAGGAGACAAGTAACATAAGACTTTATTAAGGAGATGAGTATGGGGATTCTATATTTAGATTATATTTTTTATTAAATTATTCAGTACAACTTTGGAAGTTTTGTTTAAGTGTTTTTTTATGCTATTATGTACAAATATTTCCTATTTCTTTATACTTTAGTAAGCTACATAGTAACAATAAGTATTACAAGCATAAGTAAGGAGGTGATTTAGTAAGGAGACAAGTATGGAACTTGATATATTATTAAATTAGATAGTTAAGAATAAGTTTAAAGAAAATGTACATAAATAAAATGTTATTTAAGCATAGAGTAACTCTTTAAGTTTTGGGATTCCTAAGGTTTTTCATGGGGGAGGGTGTTTTGAGATTTTTCACAAGGGGGGGCTCTTTTCTATTAACCAGGGGGGCCATAGGTCTCACTTATGTGGGCCCGATCCTAGATAATAGAAGTATTATCGAATTGGGTCTCCTACAACATGGAATATTGGGGAGCTGGCCGGGGGGACTATGGGCTTAGCCCAAAATAGAGTTGGGCCTTTTGCACTAAGGAGTAATATACTCTAAAGCAAGTCATCTTGTTGACACCTCTTGGGAAAATGGATTCCCCCCTATTCTATACATTAAGGATCCCTTCACATATTCCCTTATTGGTCCTTCTCTTCTGTATGGTGCTTCACAAGTAATTCATCTAGTAAAGTAGTGTATTGTATCTCATTTCTAGTAGTTAAACCCTTAACCACAGTTGTGCATCCCCCTACACAATTGTATGTAGAAGGTATGAGTAGGAATAGGAAGTGCATATGAAGGAAATGGGATATATTAGCTTTCCTGTAGGTAAATAAATTGATATTTCCTATATCATGGATTACATGGGCCAAGAGAAATGATAGAACCCCAATACAAACCTTTGGTAGAAGTTAACAAGGTATAAGAAGATAGGGAGCTTTATTAGAGTCACCAAGGATGGCCAATATTGAATGACTTCGATATTGGTTGCATCCACATGCACCCCATGTTCATTGGCAATGTATCCCAAGTATTGAATTCACTACATGCCAAATGAGCATTTATCCATCTTGACATACAACTTATGCTATCGCAAGGTGCTCAAGACCTATAAATATGCTACAAATGTTCTTTATAGGTTCTATTGAAGATGAGGATGTCATCCAAATATACAACCACAAAAGAGTTTGTTAATGACTACAGGATATCATCCATCATCCTCATGAAAATTGTTGGAGAATTAGTCACTCCAAAGGGAATGATCAACCACTTGAAAGTGACTTATTTAGATTTGAGTGTTGTCTTCCATACATCAATTTTTTCAATTGGAAATTGGTGGTAGCCTAACTTTAGATCAATATTACTAAAAACTTTGCACCCTTATGCTAGTCAAGAGTAGTTTTTGTCCTAGAGATTGAGTATCTATTCTTAAAATTGATTTTGTTCAGAGCTCTATAACTAATAAAAAGTATCCATTTCACATTCTTCTTTTGCAACAACACAATTAGACTCCTGCAAGATGAGGATCCCTTTTGGATGAGCTCATGAACCTGACATTTTATTTACTCATTCCCCAAGAGAGAACATCGATATATTGGTCCATTAGGTAAAGGAGCACTAGGTATCAATTCAATTGAGTGTTTGACCTGGATATGTAGAAGAAATCCTACAGGTGGAGTAAAGATATCTATATATGTCTCTATAATCATGTCCACTTGATTTTATTGTGTAAAGAGGCATCATGTAGAGGTTTTGGTTATTGCAATGACCTTCCTTTCATCTTCTGACCAAAACATAAAGAGAAAAAACTTTTCAGTTCAAGATATTACATTTTGGCACTATTTTGTTGAGACCAATGGAATTACGTTAGTTGGTACTACCTCTAGTATCTTATAAATTTGACATTCGAGAGTAAAATTACACTATGGTGACAAGACTCATAAACAACATGATGTTTCCACATAAAATGCTATCATTAAATAGCATCACAAACTTCAAGTGGGGAAACATCACATTGTACCTCATCTTTGAAGCGATTAATGCCATAAGATAAGAAACATTGGCTCAACCAACCAATGGTGTGTGGTTGGTGGTGTGGCACCATCAACAACTTCAATCTCTTGATGACCTAGGCTAATATTAGGTTATTTTGGATCCCTTTATCAATTATGAAATTTAGTGGGTTCTCCTTGACCCACATCTATCAATGGAAGAGGTGCTCCCCCTCTTGAAGCTCGTATGGATCTTCTCGTTGCATCTTTGTGGTCGTGGTGGTATCACTAGGTTCTATATGGATGATCCATTTTTCATTATCCTTCTCTAGATTAGGATCAAAGCCCGAATTTATTTCCTTTTCTTTAATCTATACCAGTAATGATTGTTTTGGTTTTCATCAATGTTATTCCAGGGGATTTTGTGGAACTCACACCACTTTCTAGTGTCCTTTTTCGACTTCCCATTACCTTTATTTGTATTTGACTTGGGCTAGTTGTCTTGAGGTTGGATCACATTTATTTGTCCCTTGTTTTGTAAGTTTTGGCCACCTTTTCCAAGCTTTTGCGTAGTGGATTTGTAGAGATAAACTCTTGCTTATTCCTCTACTTCAATTTTTTTTCTTTTGAAAACATATTGATAGCTAGCTCCCAGTGAGGAGACATATAAGAAATCCATATCCATTTTGATGTACCTATGTAGATCACTATCATACTAGAGATATAGTTGTCACTTAGATTATTTGATACCCATTTAGTATGGAAAATATTGGTGTACTGTGACACCATCTAGTCTCTTTCCTATTGTGGGGTTCTTCATCTTGTGTATTGGTCATCATAGTTCCTTACAATGTAGAATTCCTCCTTAAGGGCATAAACAAAAGCATCCCCAGTTGTTTCGACATTGAATATTATGGAATCATGTTCATTTTGTCTCTCCCAATAACCTTGCCACCAATATTTTACATGGGGAAGAGCTATTAGGAGTGCAAAGATGATCTTTTCAATGTTAGAAAAGTTTTGGATAGAGTAATAACCCTTTAACAAATTTAACCATTTATCCAAAGCATCAACATCTATTTGAACTTAAAAAATGGGAATATCAAAGTTAACTTGTATGTTAAATGTTTCCACATCTACAAAAATTTGGTTGGTTGATGGTGGCTCAACTGTCGTTGGAAGTTGTTGAAATATATGGGAAAAATTGTCCACCATCTAATTCCTCTATCACACAATTTCTTCATCAAGGAATAACTTTATAGGATCTCTAGCTATGTCATCTCTCTTATCTTCCACCATGGGAGGCCTCTTGGGTTGGCAATAGCGATTATTCCCAAGTGAAACTAGCTTGAGACCCAACTCTCTATACTTTGACCTCTTGGGGGACATGCACCAAGAAATAATGAGAAAATTGCTTTGATACGATTCATTTGGGTTGTAAAAGGAATGAAATGAAATGAAACATGCACAAAGAAATATAATAGATAGTAATATGGCGAAAACCTAACATCTACCAATAAATGAAATAACAGAATATTGCAGAACACAAATTGGTTAAAATGGTTGTAGCTATCTCTGAATAGAGAGAGTTGGTAGTTATGCATATTCACAAAATATATTACAAGAGGAAGAATGGAATTTTAACATAGATAAAAAGCCTTATAGGTCCAAAAACCCAAACCTAGATGATGAAACTCCAAAAGCTTTGTGGACCCTGAGGTGGTTAGTTGGTACATTAACTTCCTAGGGGCACAAATTTTGGATACAATATCTATTTGGGGTGTACAATAGGCCATCAGAAAATACTATGCAAGGACTACAACTTTTGACTTGGGACACTGTAACCCTTGGCCCCCCAATTTTCCAAAAAATCATTTAGGGCCTCAAAATGGCCCTAGAAGTTTGCGCCCCAAAAATGATAGAAAAACTACCAAGAAGATAATGAATCATTGAGATAATGGAAGAGTTAGGTGGTCATCGATATCCACTTGGATCAATATTTTGAAAAACACCATGCTTCACTCATTTTTTATTATTTTGGTTGAGTCACACAAAGGACGTGCAACATATTTAGTTGGGGAGAATAATCATGTTGGTAATTAGCTTTTTTTTCCTTAGAAATTTCTCATTTCCTTGATATTACCACCCAATTTATGGTTTAGCCATTGTCCAATCATGTTATGTGTTATGTTTGAATTTCCATTCTAACTAGGTGAGTTTCATTGAAAAATGTATGGGGATAATTGATATATGTGATGAATTGGTTAATTTGTTTCCAATTACAATATCCTTGAAGAAGTTTGTACTATTTTTTTAATTATTATAAAATCTATTGTTGACACCTATTTCTATATAATTCTTCATCAATAGTACTTGCTGCACATTTCCGCAACAACATTAGAGCCTCTAGTGGGAATATCAATTGTTTCTCAGTTTTCCTACAACTATGGAATGAAAGAAGAAAAGCACATATTGTTGCATGATTTTTCATCAACAACAACATTGATGTAACAATTGTAATTTATTTGTCTTTACAAAACTTATATTTTTTATTTTTTTTGGCCACATTAGCCATAATGAATACTGTTCATTGACGTATCATAATTATATGCTTGGCTATCTCGATTGAGTATAAGACATGGATAAAGCAATTAATGCAACAATCAGATGGAGGCAGTGGATTAAGTTTTGTATAAAATATAAGAAGGACTCGAAAGAATTCATTTAGTTAGTTACTACATTTTTTTGAAATACAAACAAGAATTATGTTTAGAAATTACTTTATTGATTGAATGAATTTGTGTATGTTATGGTTAAGTATGGTCAACCATGGCCGGCCATCATATTTTGACAAAGATTGTCACAATATAAAAACAAACCATGTCCAATCATTGTCAATGATGTTTATTTTAGTGTTTATAATATTTATATTAGGCTTTATATGCCTTGGGTTTATAATATTTGTCCCTTAGTTTAAATATTATTCCTTTGGGGTTTTAATATTAATTCCTTGGGTTTATAATTATTATTCCGTTGGGTTTATAATATCAATTATGGTCAATGATATTCAACCATTATCGACTGTTGCATTGTGAATAATTGTCTTAATATGAGAATCAACCATGGTCCAACATCGCATTGTAACAAAGATTATCTTGATATGAAAATCAATCATGTTGTAGCATGGTCAACCATGGTCCAATGTCGCATTGTGGCAAGGATTGTCTCAACCATGATCAACCATGTTTATTTTAGGGTTTATAATATTTATCTTAGGGTTTATATATCCTAGGTTTATAACTTTTATCCCTAGGGTTTATCATTCCCTTGGGTTTATAATATCAATCCCTTGGGTATATATTATTCATATGGTTTATAATATTAATAATTGGGTTTAATATAAATCCAATGAGTTTATAATCAAGGTCAACCTCGTTCCAATGCCACATTGGGATAAAGATTTTCTCAATATGAAAATTAGGCATGGTCCAACATCGCATTGTGAAAAAGTTTGTCTCAATATGAAAATCAATCATGGTGAACCATGATTGTTTTAGGGTTTATAATATTTATCTTAGGGTTTTAATACCTTGATTTTATAATATTGATCCCTTGGGCCTAACATTATTTCCTTGGGTTTATAATCCCTTAGGTTTTTAGTATAAATCCCTTGGGTTTATAATCTCAATCCCTTGGATATATTAATTTAAAGGTTCATATTCGTTCATTGGGTATAATGTTATTTATAGACTTTTGAATATTAGTCTTTGGGTTAAATATAAATCTTTGAGTTTAATTTATTAAATATAATTATTATAATATTAAATTTAATAATTTATTATTATTATTTTTAATATAACATTATTAGATAATAAGTTAATTATATTTATAAAATAATCTATATTAATATTAATCTTTTTGTTTAATAAATTTAATAAAAATAATATTTATATTAATAATATAATAATTTATTGAATTTAAGTTTCTGTAACCATAATAAATTTATGAGAGAGATTTTGGCCGAAATCAATTAAGTTTCTGTGATCCATAATAAATTTATAAGAAAGGTTTTGGCGAAAATCACATCATCGTTCATTTGACAAATAAATGATGACATAATTTTCGCTAAAAACCATTCCTATAATAATAATATTAATTTATACCCATTATATATATATGATCATCTAACAAACTATAAAGAAAAGGCCACTCTTTAGCCACGATGAAATTATATTTCTATTCCTTATAGTTTTTTGGGTTAAGATATTTCTTTTCTAAAAGAGTAGAATGCATGATTAAATTTTGTTATGCTTATTTTCTTTATGCAAAATAATTCTTTTTTTTGGGTTAAGCTATTTCTTTTTTTAAAGAGTAGAATGTATGATTATATTTTGTTATGCTATTTTTCTTTATGCAAAATAATTCCTGGTTTTATTTTTAATGAAATATTGGTTATTTGCATAAATTTACGACATATTTCATATTAGTAATACTTCTCAGTTGAGTATTTACAATTGTCCGGACTATTTTTGAATATTCAAATTTCATATTAGTAATATTTCTCAGTTGAGTATTTACAACTGTCTGGGCTATTTTTGAATATTCAAATTTGCAGGAATATAGTGAATTGAATAAGATTTTTCTATTGCTAAAGATATTTCATGTTAGTAGTTTATTTCTATTTTGAAGGTCTTACGATTTTGGATTGATAAATAAAGTAGTTCCTTCCAATGGTTTAGATATTAATTTTATACATTGTTAAAACCTGTCACATCATGTTGAACTTTTAAGCATTGTTGGGGTATATTTTGTTTTATTAATCATTGTAACATCATCTCTCCACATTTTAGTTCCCAAAAAGAAAAGATCTAGATATTTCATAGATTTAGTTGAATTTCTAATAATCACTAGGTCATCAACATAATGAAATAAATATAACAATACACAATTCATCATTTTTGTATGCAAATTTAGATCACTACATTTTTTAGTTAAAAAAAAATTATTTTGAATAACTTGTTATATTAATTATTTTTCACATTATTAGTGCTTTTTTCACATTATTTTTCATCCATGGCCAAACATGTTTTTCACTTTTCTTAATAAAATTTGCAATTTATTTAAACTATATTTTCTCTTTTAAAACACCATTAATTTTATTTTTTACATCCATATGATAATTGGTGTCTAAAATAATTATCAATTAAACTTTATTTAACTTTGTAATACAAATAAAAGTAAAAACATAATCCCTCTATTTTACTTAAAGAATATCTTTTAGTAACTAATCTAGCTTTCTATACTTGATTCTATATACACACTTTCTACCAATTATATGCTTATTTTTTAATAACAAAACTAGATTTCATGTTTCATTTTTCTTTACAATAACACATACTTATTTCATATCGTCAACCCACATATGAGACTTGTTCACTTCTTCACTGGAACACCATTTTCCAATAATTAATATTAATAAATACAAAAACATTTTTAAAAACCATCTTTTTTCTTTGGTAAGGAAATACACTCATATAAATAATTTTTTTTATTAACAAATTAGCATTCATCACATATATATAAATCTTATTATTTCATATCATCAACCCATATATGAGACTTGCTAACTTCTTCTCCGGAACACCATTTTTCAATAATTAATATTCATAAATACAAAAACATTTTTAAAAACCATCGTTTTTCTTTGGTAAGGAAATATACCCATATAAATAAATTTTTTTATTAACAAACTATCATTTATCATATATATAAAAAAAATTACAAATTAGCATTTATCACATATTTAGTTTTTTCTATAATTTACATTTTTCACATGTTTTTTCATTTAATTTTTTTCATTCAAAAAATTTCAAACTTAACCAAAAAAAAACTTAGCTATGAAATTACTTGATCTCAGCTTCATCAAATCTAGTATATAAAAGCAAAAAACTTCATTATCCACTAAGAGGATGCATCTCCTTTCCATGTTATAGATATGACTTTAATTTCTAGAAATAGAATAAGTAAAATTATTGAAATTGTTAACTAGTGAGCTTTGATTAAAAAAAAAGAAAAAAAAAGACCTTAGATAGAGCATCTCTTGCTTCCATCATTATTTCATGAAAAGGAGGACGATAATATTTTGAAATTTCCCTATTCCTATTATTTATTGTTATTGAATCACCATGCTACATTAGAGTTCCAACTTTGGATAAAATATTAGTTTCCATATTTATTTCCCTGCAAACATGCTGAAGAGAAAGATGGTTGATGGACAATTAACCCATTGACATATTCCAAGATAGAATTTAGAAACATGGTGTGACATATTTGTTCATATTTTACCCATTTGATGCCAACCTAAGAGTCACCAAACCCTTGTAAGTTGTCAATAAAATTTTCATTTATTATAAACAATACTAGTTTTAATGTCATTAATTTTGCATAATTATTTTACCTCCTCCCCAATATTACCTTAAACTTAATGTCAATATTATGTCAAAATAATATTATCACCCCCCTCCACATGAAATAGGATCCCCTTGTGATACTCTATCAAAAAAAGCCAAGGAAATATCTTATCAAGTTGTTCTTGAACAACTATCCTCACGGAGTTTTATTCCTTATCCTATGGGAATAGAATCAAGATTTTGAGCTCATTAGCTACACAACTTATCCAAGGAATATATTTTTAACAAAAATTAAAAGTTTTCTATCCAATCATATCCCCTAGGCCATTAATAATGGAAGAGCCTTAAAAGCCTTTGTTCGCAGATTCCTTTCCCAATTCTTCAAACTTACTTTATAAAAACCCCTGGCCAAACATATTTCAATCTTGTTGGTACCTCCACTTCCAACCAAAATTGTTTTTAATAGTCATAATCCATGATGAAATAACCATTTGTCTCCTTACTACTTTTGCAAAAAGAACATTTACCAGGCAGCCCCCAATTCCTCCTTTGTAATCTATCCCAAGTTAACACATCGTGCATCAATAAATACCACGCAAACAACTTCTATTTAGAATATAATTTCAACTTCCAAATATAGTTCCATTAAGGTTATCTTGTTCGTTCCTTTATACTTAAAAACATATATCCAAGTCTAGGCAAGTAAGCCCCAAAGGAGAAAAATACTAGGCTATCTCATCTTAATGTTCTTGAATATGAACACAAAGCCTTTCTAAACATGATAAAAAGCCATTCCATAAATCCTCTTCATTTCCTACGAAACCTCACTTATGATCCATAAGCCATCCCTACCTTCATATTGAAGTTGTAAGTGGATATACAATGTGGGAAAGCATGTAAAACTTGTGTCCCTTAGTGATTGAATCATTTTTTGTGACAATAGGTGGTCTCTTCCACTCCCAACCCATCCATCCTCTCTAATTTGAACCATGGTTCCCTCACCCAAGTTTAAAGCTAGGGTAGTCCTAATCAAAGGAGAAGCCTCCACAACTACCCTCCACACCACTAAAATATTATGATTAAATAACCTTGATTCCCTATCCAATATTCAATTGAATCTTGATAAATTATGATGATGATTAGCGTCCACTAAGACCAATGCGATCTATTATACCTTAAGAAAGTAAGAGATTAATTGTGATTCTTTAATATTTTATTTCTATGATAAAAAAGAAGGGAGAGAAACTCTCCAAGATCACTATACTTTTGTTGACTTAACAAGTCATGAAGGTTGTTGACAAATGTTTTAGAATTGAGAATTGATGTGAGTAAGAGCCATGTAATATAAGAGAAAGTGTTTTTCTTCTTCAACACTCTTAGTATCGCAAAGGTGGAAAATTATTCTGTCCCGGGTTGTTTTGGGAATAGAACAATGCCCAGTTTTTCTATGAAGCTCATGAGAATTAGTTTGTATCCTTGCAATATTCGTTTTCTTCTTAGCATTGGTCAAGACAGAGAGATAATTCTGGTTAGCAAGGGTGGGGTTAATCACCTCCTTATAGTAACTTAGCTTACTTTTTCCCTCTAGATCCTTATCATCCCACAATTTATCCTCAAATTTGGAGGTAATAATATTGTTAATACTATTCTTATTCCCCAAGATGATCTCGTCCTTTATCCGCCAATGGTCGAACCAAGACTGGGAATACTTGTGCTATCCACACTTGAGACGGAGGTGGGGGTTTTGGCTAGAGTGAGAGGCAATTTTGGGAAACCTTGTGGCTTCCATGGTATACAACTTCTTCTTGTACACCAAATACCTAAACATAGCCATTCTTTCAATGGGGTAAAGGCTAGTTTTTATCAAGAGGATAGGATAGGGAACATTTCCTTTAATCTTGAGGTTGTAGGTTGTAAATTGCTTTTCAATCGTCTCAATATTCCTCCATGATTCTCTAGATATACTGCAACCCTAAACCTCATAGCCATATAAAATAACAGAGGTGATGAGAGTCTCAAATAGGAACCTTTTTTTACTCCAAATCTAGAGATCAATTGTCTTACAATTTTTTTCAAGCTCATAATAGGCTTTTTAGTCTCCAATAACCCTTTTCTTGATGTTATAATTCCAATTGATTTGATGATGAATATCAATGCCTAAATATTTGTAGGGAGAAACTTTCTCCAAGTAATTGTTATCATAGATGAAACTACGTGGTTGGCCTTTTTGGATTTAATAATCACGACTTTAGTCTTGTCGATTAACAGTCATACCCATCTTGAAATAGAAATCATGGAGGGTTTTAAGTTGTTTGTCAAGATCATTGTGGCTTTTGGCTAGAAGAATGATATTGTCAACATAAAGGAGAAGAGTAATGACCATACCAACGAGCTCAGGTCCATTGCATCCATAATCTTCCAAAAAAAAATCTAGCTTAGCGATGTAAATGCCAAAAAGGGTAGGGGATAGGGGGCATCCTTGATTAACCCTGATATTACATTTAATCTCTTTAGACCACCCCTCGTTGGTTTTAAGCTTGCAACAAAATTCTTATAGAGTCAAATTACAACAATCCTTAACTAAGGAGGGACCATTATATCTTCAAGTATTTTCCATAGCTTATCCCTAGGAACAATGTCAAAAGCTTTTCTAAAGTCAACAAAACAACAAAAGAGATTAGTTTTACTATTGAGTCATTCCTTAGCAATGATCCAAAGAGTGACAAAATGATCGATAGTCGAGTGATGTCTCCCTAAACCAGTTTGACCTTTAGCTCTTTTACCATGGCTTCCAAGCTAGAGGTTAATATTCTTTTCTAGCAGGAGCCCATATATTTTGGCTAATCTGTGGCTAATCATAATGGTCCTATAATTAGAGGGAATTTTTTTGACTTCATTTTTAAAGATAGACACAATAAAGCTTTGCATCCATAGCTTAGGGAAGTCGTGTTTTACTACCAAATTGAGAAGTTTTTGGATATGAGGGATGAGGATAGACCTTCCTATTTTGAGGATTTTATCTTGGTATCCCTCAATATCCCTAGCTTTCCCACTAGTGAGTTTCCTAATTCTAAACTCCACATCTTCCAAAGAAAATATATCCTCCTTTATCGGAGTATTTAAGATGATTCCCACAGTGTCAGGGGATTCATAAAGTTTCTTAACATAAATATCCTAGTTCTTTAAGGGGATTGAATGTTTTTCTTTAGTTTCATGAGCAAGTATATTTCACAAAAATTTTCTGGGCTCAACTTTAGAAAGGTGAAGAAGATGCTCTCATCTCTTATAAATATGGGAACTTTTCTTACTTTTGATCAGGGATGTGTATATACTTATGTTTCCGAGATTTATAGTTTTGTTAGGAGTGTCCCTAATCACTTTATTGGAAATTTTACAATCCTTATCATACCAAGGCCTGGAAGTTCTACTATTCTTATTTTACGACACCTTAATAGAGAATTTGTTAATGGTAGCGGAAAGGGTTGTAGTAAAATTGTAATATATTTGATCAATGTTATTATTATGTTTTAGGAAGCCTAAGTCCCTCTTTAAATCCTTTAGAAGAGGTATTTTTTACTTCTATCAAAGTGAGTGTGCCTTTGATTCTCACAGTTATTTAGCATGTGGCTAGTATCCATGACAAGATTGAGAGTTAGGGACAAACGTTTGTGGTTAGAGTTAGGCTCGTGATCATTTAGTAGTTCAAAGTTTGCAATAAAGTTGAGAACATGGGTGTTAGATATCACGTAATCTATAACACTATTGCCTAGCGACCCACGAGACCAATTTAGTGCTCAAAATTCAAAGTATACGATAGAGATCGAAACATATACGATTGGAGAGCTCTCAACAATCTGAATCCAATGCAACTTATTTCACTCAAAATTGACATCGTATGCTCCCGATATCGTGTTCTGATCAAATTCTAAAACAGGTAAAATTTGGCAAAATTGACAAGTGACTGGACATTTTGGGTTAGTGGTAGGCTGCCACTTGGCCACTCCTGATTGGTCCAAAAATTCAAATGTTATTGGCCAATGGATTTTCACCATTTGTCTCAAATTGATTGGCTCATAATTTATTTTAATGTTGTGGGTTCAATTTTTTTAATATATTGGGTTGTTGACTGTGTTGGGGTGGACCAATGTGGCGGAGACACGTGGGCCAATTGGAGGCTGCCACATGGCCTTCATTGATAGGTCAAAATTTTGTTGAGGACCCAAGCACCCCACCAGAATTGAACCCACAACCATCTACCAAGCAACACGAGGCCATAACCAACGTGCTACCATGATGTGACTTAACCATAAGGTTCACAGGCTTTATTTAAATTTGAACGCATGACGCATTTGGAATGGGATCGGGGCTAAGCCCCAACCTTGGTCACCATGCCCAAGAGAACCAAGGGGCGAGACTGTGGTTCAGGGCTTAGCCCCAGCCCTGTGGTCACCTCCCTCCACTCAATACAATAGAGTACAATCGCGGGCGAATTGAACCGGGGGCGAGCCCCAAAGAACCAACCCTGTGGTCACAACCATAAACCAATGCACCAGGAGCAGAACCATGGCGGTAAAGTTTAAGGGGCTAGCCTCGGGGTCACATGACCTTGTATGCGACCAGGTGCATGAAGAACAGAGGGGGACAACCCCGGGCCATATGGCCATAATGCGACCACACCACCAGCAGTTGGAGTGTGTAGTCCTTAGCGTGGATTTTAAGGTGCCAAACCTTGGGATATATCTGTGCAATATGACCATGCGTTTTTTCGTTGGGGGCTTGGCCAGCCCTGGGCACATGACGCCCTTGTGACCCTAATTTTTCGGAACTAGGCATTAGAGAATAGTTAAAATGTCCTACAATTTCACCCATCGGGTGGGATTGTAGGCAAGATTTGTGCACTGGTTCCGGGTTTGGGGCGCTCAAGCCAGATTTGGGTCGAATTGTAGGATGACTAGCTATGAAATTTGGGAAATACTTTTAATAGGAATAAATTTCTCAATTTTTGGCCAAGTGAGGTGTAGAAAGAACCTAGATGGAGTTTTTTGATAGTTTTGGATCCATTGGAGACATTATTTTTTCATTCTGAGTAATACAAATTCATGTAAACGAATATTTTTTAGCATAATGAAAGAGGCCACATTGGAAGCTCGACTATGAGATGTAGCCCAGAAGAGGGGTGAACTCCTTTATCATGTTTTGTTGTTATGTGTTTCTAAAATGGTTTATTTTCTCTATTTGGCTATTAAACTTGTTTAAAAATCACTTGTTTATGTGTTTAGTAACTTGACCCATTTCCCAACACACATATAAAACTTCACTTGCAATTTGTATATCACCTTCAATTTTCAATTACAGATCACCTAGTCCATGAATACAAGTCATCTAGTCATAGGTAGGCCACTTGTTAATTCCATTACAAATGATCAGGTCTTGAGAAATACAAATCTTGGGAATCTCACTATCAAATAGGTTCTCGGTTATGTCTTCAAAATTTCTTTTGAATCTATTAGCTATGTCATTGTCCTCATCAGACCGTAGGGGGTCAGGGCCAGAGCTATTACTTAGGATAGTAGCTTGATTAGTAGTGGTTCTATCATTAGAGTCCCACTTGACACCAAAACCCTACACCTGGAACAAGCCTCCAAACACTCTTAGCTATCAAAGTAATTAGGAAAAGGAATATGTTCTTAAGGCCTTCATATTAGGGGAATTTTGAGGTCTAAGATGGGCCTCCTAAGAAAAATGTACAACCAAGATAACTTTATAAGAACCAATCAAATTCAATATGATGATGCCAACCATGGGGGATGATCCACCATTTTCGAAGTTAAAAAGTAAAAAGATGAAAAAAATAATAAAATAATAAAACTTCTTTTTCAACTTGTATTTTCAACATATCTCCCTAAGTTTTTTACTCAAATTTCAAGTGTGAGTACTCGTTGGATGAAAAAATTAATTCCTTATCCAAGGAGTACCCATGTTGCATACTTTCGATGGACCCTTCTATATGAAAAATGAGAAATACATGAAAAACGTGATTGTAATCATGTTTTTCATGTATTTCTCATTTTTTGTGTAGTAGGGTCCATCGAAGGTGTGCAGCATGGGTATTCCTTGGATGAGGAATCAAATTTTGCATCCAACGACTGTTTCCACTCAAAATTTAAGTAAACGCATAGGGAGATAAGTTGAAAATATGAGTTGAAAAAATAGTTTTTTCTTTTTCCCCTCTAAAATTCGATGATGTAATCTAATATTATTTTATTATTTCCACTATTATTTTATAGTTTCCTTAAGAGGCCCATTTTAGACCTCAAAATTCCCCTAATTATCCTCCCAAAAAATTTAGTACATTTAATTTCTTCCATTTTACCCATGGAATCACCTTCTTTTTGTTGATCCACCCCAAAAGTACTTGAAACTTATCCTTATAATATTTTTAAAAATCCCTTTCGAAATCCATGACATAGACATCTAGTAGATAGGAATTGCTTTAAGAATAAATTTAATTAGAATAACTCTTCCTCCCCACAATAGCAACTTGTAACTCCAACATGCTAACCATATTTCCAGTTTAGCTACAAGCCAATTCTAGTCTTGTTTCAAATAGTTATTTAGTTTTATGTAGAATTCTAAATATTATAGCTCATCTTCCAAATCTTCTGTCAAATAAGGAAAAATAGATAGATCAAAAAAATTCCTCCTCCTCCAAACCCAAAAAGGAAATTGATGTTTTACCTATGTTAACCACCATCCTCGTTGCATTGAAATAACAATCCAAAAGTTCACTTAGCTTGATTAGGTATTATATACTACCATCATAAAATAATAGTATATCATCTTGTGCAAATAAAATATGTGAAAGATATAAATTCAACCCTTAATGAATTCGTTTAAAGGTCCCTAATCTCTTTTCCTCCATTAACGATCTATTAAGCCCCAAAACCACTAGAAGAAACAGGAGGGTTGGCAAGGGGAATCCTTTATTTAAGCCCTCTTCCTACCCTGGAAAACTTGAATTAGCACTATTGATGAGAACCGTATCTCAAATGCTAGAGATGTCATCAATAAACTTAAATAAAGTTGGTTGGCCCTATCCTAAGCCTTTGATAATCATCACTGCCTTTAAATTCCTTAATTTAATGTTTTGAATGTCCTTTTGAGCAACCCAAATAGCCTCATGAATATGTTGACCAACTAAGAAACTGAATTTCTCCACTGAACTTGTCTTGGATTTTTTTTTTCACCCTATTTGTAATCATCTTTGCTAATTTATTATAAATGAACTTGCATATAGATATTGGATGAAAATCCTCAAAGGAGGATGGATTATTTGATTTTAGAATAAAATCCAAAATTGTTGTATTGAAAGTTGCTAACATTCTTCCAAATAACCTTGTATCCTGTACCACTTGAAGAAAATCACTTTCCTACAATCCATGAATCCATAAAAATATTTCACAATCCAATCATCTGGACCTAGAATTTTATTCTTCTAAAGACTATATAGAGTGACTTTTAATTCCTTTAGATAGACTACCTCCATTAATGATATATTATCCTCTTCTAATACAAACCTAGGGAGCACATGTGTTAATCTAATAACTTATGCTATTGAAATTGTGTCCTTAGCCTTGAAAATATTCTAAAAATGCTCCACCCCTACAACTATTAAGTCTCAAATTTGCTAAGCTCTCCAGCATTTAGCTTCACAATCTTCCAAATAATATTAGTATTTATCCTTCCTTTTACATACACTAGTACAAATGGGGCCAAAATCCGACGGCTATTAGTTGGATATGCGACTTATGGGCATCGACTATCCGACACATTAATGTTTATCAAATCGTCCCTGGAATTCAAATGGATACTCGACAGTTTAGTAACCGTCGTATATGTGACGTTAGAGTTGTCGATTATCCAATAGATAAAAACGCTGAAATGGTCATTAAAAAGCTGATGTTTATAAGTCGGTTTTGCAACTCTACAAATTATTGGATATCTGACGACCCTAACATCAAATATTTAGCAGGTCTCGCACTAGTCTGCAATCAAATATTTGACCCATAGGTCATTTTGTCTGACAGAATAAATTGACATTCACGTATCAGTTAATTGACACAATAAGTAATTTGTGCGACAGAAGTTTTGTTGCTCTAATGTTTCAAGTTGACGTTTAAGTGTAAGATAAGAGACGAAAGGGAGTTCTATCCAATGGGAGTGTTAAGGTACCGACATTTCCTTCTATCGATCCAGTCGTCAGGTATCCGATAAGGACTTCGACTGGAAATTGTCGGATATGCGATGGAGAAATGCGTAAAAAAAATATAATACATAGATTGTGAATTTTCTCTATGGCTCCGCTCCCTTATACGTTCAATTCCTGGAGTAGACTCGAGAGTTTCTCGGTGGCTCCACTCCCTTATACATGTTGGGCATGTCATTGCATATGGTTTTCACATAGACTATGAGTTTTCTCGGTGGCTTTGCTCCCTTATACATTTTTGACATGTCATTGCATATGGTTTTCACATAGACTGGGTTTTCTCGGTGGCTCCTCTCCCTTATACTTTTTTGGCATGTCATTTCATATGGTTTTCGCATATACTAAGTTTTCTCGATGCCTTCACTCCCTTATACGTTTTTGGCATGCCATTTCATATGATTTTCGCATAGACTGTGAGTTTTCTTGGTGGCTCCTCTCCCTACATTCGATTCAGCATGTACAAGTTGGTTCAAATATGAACCAGACAATGATTCTTCTTTTTTATTGTCTTGTTTATTACTTCCATTAGACACTAGTTTCCTACATCCTTTTAAAGGCAACAATGGCATTGGCATGGTGACATACTTAGTATGTAAGTGTCTTCTAGTATAATAACCAGAATCAAGCATCTCATCTTCATCATAAATGGACTATATAGAGACATACATTAGAAGCATTGCTAGATCACATTACAAGTAACCAATAATTGATGATAATCCAACATCCAATGAAAAACATAAGCACAATCTAGGTTGATTTCATCAAATATGTTGTTCATGTACCAAAAGTGTACTATGAAACATTACAACCATAAATTAAAATCCATAAAAAATCACAATTTTGTTACTATTTGTCCTAACAAAGTATTAAGATTCAAGAAATGGTTAGAATTCAAATGTGGAATATCACTTGTGTATACCAATATTCTCCACAAAGACCACGAGTTGGTCAGACTGACCCCACATGGATTCCAGACAAGTCGCCACAAATAAACATTACTCTTTTAACACAATGAAACAAATTTAACAAGCTTGCAAACATAGGTAGTGCCTTGGTGACTTTCATGAATGGGGGTACTTGCTTATGTACTCCAGGTTTATTTTTTATCACATATCATGGTTCACAATTCACTTGGTTTCACTGGAAATGTTCTGTTATTAATACTCAATATTTTCAGTTTTTCTGAAGATCCCATTCTAGTGGAGTCCTTTATCATATTATGATATCAACAATAAAATGAACTACAATAAATATTATGTCAATCTAAAGCCTAAAACTAAAATTAATTATGAAAACTAACATAATTTACAAAGACAAACATACTGATTCAATAACTAGAAAAGTAAAATGAACATGACCAACTCTCACAATTTAAATTGTGAGCCTAGAAAGTGGAAGATGAACAACCCCCAAGGCATAGTGAAGAAATATAACATGTAAAATATATGCAACATGAACAAGGCTAAGGATGGCTAGCTTGTAATCCTAATGTTCCCTTTCTAGAACAGTACATTTTACAATTTCCAAATGCACATCAATAATGATCCAACAACTAATATTATTTAGTTTTGACTGAGATTGGACCATTGAACAATATGGATGATGTTAGCTTGGTTAGTCTCAACTTCACTATCAAATTGAACTTTAGCATAACCAAAACCAACTCACTCAAACCAAATCGTGATACTGGAATTTTAACTACCCGCGAGGTCTAGTGAATTAATACAATGTGTATAATGTGCAACAGAAACAAGGCTGAGGGTGGTCAACTTGCAATCCTAATGTACCCTCTCTAAAATGATGTTTGCTACAATTTCCAAATGCACATTAATACCTATCCAAGAAATATTATTGAGTAATACAAGACCGTATTGACCAAAGTGGATGATACAATCTGGTGCCTCCATTGTACTTGATGTGAATGTGAGGAGAATATGACGAAGAAACCATTAAAACAAAAATATAATACACAAATTTGTTCACCAATGATGGAGATATGTGTTAAGCTAGAGGATATTGTGGCTTATTGAGTTATGGTTATCAACAACAATCAAAATAGAGAGTATTTTGTGTGATGGAAATATACTCTAGAATAGGAGAATGTGTAACAACTCTTTTTCCATAAAAACCCATGTATATAAACCTATTTATGTAAACTATTTATTTTTGAAAATAAATTGATGACTGGCTTGAATGGAGGGACATACAAATCCAAATTTCTAAGAGGGAAATCATGTGGTGGGTTGTTTCATGGACATTGAATGCATGTTGCATATTGGTTGGTTTACCTATGGCGTGTCATGAGTAGGCCCATACAAACCACCCTTAATTGTCATAACTATCTACCTAATGAAGTACTTCCCTACATTGACAAGCATTGAAGTCGGAGGGGGCAGCCTGAGTGGAGGATGGAATCATACTTCCCCCTCTCCTTATGAAATTTGGATAGAGAGAAAGAAGGAAGTGGAAGGCCCTGAGTGTGAAGGAAGAAGGATTGAGAAACTTTAGCCTTCTAGCATTGTGGAAAGGAGAATGGCCAAAGTGTGCAAAGAAGGAATAGAGAAATTGGTGCAAAAATTTTACTGTGCAGAGAGCACTTAGACAAGTTGAGTATGAGAAAAACTATTTATAATCATGCCTCACATCATGAATTGGTCAATGAGTTTGGGCGAGTACCCCAGAACATGAATTAGCATGTGCGACGAGTGGGTGTGGTTAGTTAAAGGCACACCCCAACCAACACTTGAGCGAATGGTTATGTATATTGCATGAAGGAGATGTGTGTCGGCTAAAGAATTTTGGTGAGTCAACTTGCATGGGTTTCATGTGTCAACCCCATAAGACTTGAAGGGACATGACCCTTTTCTCTCCATACACCCCATATATATAGCCAAGAATGTGGAGAGGAGAAGGCATAAGAACTTGGTAGATCACATAAACTTGCATGATTGGTTCATGGTGAAGAAGGATGCAGATTGTCTTGTAACAAATCGAACTTTGTCATGGGGATAGTTATGGATTTTTTGGGTAGGCCACTCTTCAACCTGAGTTTCATATTGGTAGGAGAAGGGGACCATTAGCAAGTTTAAAACATGTGAGTTTTTGGTAGGTATATGCTACTTAGTGGTGTTGTTTAGTGGTGCATGTAGCTGAGTGGAAAATGAATTGGCACACAACCCAAGTTTCGTTTGTAGGCATTGCCAGTAGGGTTGGGTGAGACCTAATCTATTTGTATTTGAATTGTTTTGTATTTAGATGGAGTTTTAGGTTGTGGGATGCTTCATAGAATATGTTTTGAAAAAACTCACATGAAGATTCTAGTTGTGTAGAACACATGGTGGTCACTTGGAGCTACCTGGGATTATCACACCCAAAGTGCGATGTGCTATATGACATGTCAATGGACGTGGCTATTGTTGTGTCACTAATGATGTGGAAAATCCACATAGGATGAACCCAACTAGAGTGTGACATGGAAACATAAATGGCTATTGACATGTCACTAGTGATGTGGAATTTTGGATAGGATTTAGTGTCATGGCATGCTATCATGGTGTGTTGATGTGGCATGCTGACAGGGAATTCAAAATTTCATAGATTTGATTCATTGATTATAGAAAAAATTAGAAGAGATGAGAACAATGAGTTGGAAGAAAAATAAAATCATGCATCTAGATGGATTCAAAAGTTTTGGAAATCCTAGATCTAAAAAAGTGGAAATTTGGAAGATTGAATATCTATAAAATTTATAAAAGGATTTTAGAGAAATTCCGTGATACGAATAGATCAAATATGATGAAATTTATAACTGAAGATATGTCCTTATGAGGAGGCGACATGTGGGTAGGGAAGTTTCCACATGCTAACTGACGTGGCATTGTGTGGTGCTGACACAGGGTCAATGGGCTACCACGTGGATCCAGACGATTTTATAGGAACTTGTCATATCTAATATCAAGATACCAGATACCTTGGATACATTTACACCATGATTTAATGAATAAGGTGAATACATTATTTAATAATAATATCATTTCTTTATGGGCTTTCATGCAAAAATCATTTAGATCTGGAATAAAGGCATGTTACACATAATGTAAATATGCCATACGTCCACATATTAGATATCTTGTATTGTCATCGATTTTATGTTATATCTGGATGTGGATCTCTTAAGGAATGATTTACATGAAAACCTTCTTGATTATGATTAGTTTCCTATTTTTCTTCAATCCACATCCAATCATATTTTTTTAAAAAATTCTTCATGTTATTTAGGATTACTAGATACCAGGTACATTTTTAATCATATATGACATTTCGACCTAGGTAAAAAAAAAAGATTACACCTGTTTTAGTCTAGATACCTCTGAATGCTAGAGCCTATTTCTGGTGTTCTTGTTTTCTTTGTGGTATTTTTTACTGGCATTGTCATGATGATGAACACAGAATAATAATGATGATAATGAACTTACCAATATATCACAAGAATTATCAATATAACAAGAGAAAACATTATAAAAGAAACAATTATGTTTTCCCTAGTTTTTCTCAACAGCTATGGTCTTGGAAGATTTGCAATGTAGAAAATTGTTTGAAATCAAATGCAACGCAAAACTAAATCATGCACTTGGTAGCCAAGCATTTGGTGGGATAAAGTTGAGTAGTACTTCGATGAGTTTTTTTTTACGTATATGACTCCAAACATAGTTAATCTTTCAAATCTGGATATGAAAATGAAAGTACCTGCAAAACAAAGGAAGGAGGAGAAGTTAGATGCGATAAATAATTAATAAAATAGAAAAAAAATCATACTAGTGCCTTATGCCCAATTAATATAGTAAGATTTTATCTTACTTCCTTGCATGAAAAATGACAGATTATGGTCTTTCACTCAAATAAAAACACAATTGTCAAAGAAAGACAAATACTACATGAATTTTGTTTCATGGAAAAGTTTGTTAATTCTTATAAAACTTTATGTAACTCCCACTCGGACAAGACATTCAAGACAAATATCAAACAAATTTTGTTTTCTCACCTAAACCCTTACGATTTTGAGTTATTTGCTTCAGATATTTATTCAACTTCAACATATGAATTGAAACTAGTTTTCCTACACATATTCATGAGACCAACGATGCAAACTTAGATTAAATTTGACCAAATATTAAAATTAATTTATTGAATAAATAATAATTAAAAATAATTGCATGCATGAATAGCTGAATGAGCTCTTTTTGATTTTGATAATAAATTGTTGGAGTAGTTTAATCTTGGAGCAAACATCCCTCTACTCGACGAAGTAGCAGCGAAGTCAACAATGACTTTGTTGTTGCTATGTTGGATTGAGGGTGTTTTGCTCAAAGATTATCCAAATCCTAATTTATTCTCCACTAAATAGGGTCAACCACGTGAAGGTAGAAGCTCTCATGGCTCCTGTGCGCCCCCCACATCACTCTCAATTCCCCAATACCCAATCTATCTACTATATAGAAAATAGTTGAAAGAAAGACATTAAAAATACATAGAAAAACCAATAGAAAACATTAATTCATCCATTCGTAAATCCATAAAATATTTCATCTCAATAAATTTTATCATAAAAAAATATGTTTACATAATATGAAACAATGTCATGTACATAAATAGACATATAGCAATTATTCATTAGCATATAACATTCATTAATCATAGACACATAATACTTCATCTAAAAAAAAATTATCATCAAAATATCTCTTCATAATATGGTACATGATGTTTCTGATGATATAACTATTACAATCATTTCTTTTTCTTTTTCTTTATTTTTGATGGCCTAGTCGTGTACTCATGATGTTGTTGAGGTTGCCACAAGAGGGGTGGATTATCAGTTGTAACAAAAAATAAATTTTAAATTTATATTTTTTGTTATTATTAATTAATAAAAATAGCATTAGAGTTTTCTTTACCTCGTGCACTAGTCAACACTTCAACCTCCCTATAATTGTTTCTACAGTTCACATTTTTGGCTTCCTCTCTATAATAGTCTTCTAAGATTCTCTTCTTTCTCTCTGTTTCTCGGTCATGTAATAGTTTCTCTTACTTATTGAATGAATGCTTCACTTCTCTCCTTCAAATGATGAAATAGTAGGTTATTCATACTTATTGGTCACTGCACATTGAGCCGACATGAACAATTTGACTTGAACCTAACTTATAGGCTTGTAATGAAGGACGACTTCATTATCTTTTATTTGGAGGCCAGGTTTGAAGGATGAATGGTAATCCTCTTAGGAGAAGGAACTGATTTGGTGGAGGAGATATTTAGACATAAAAAAATTAATTGTTTCTTGACCTTAAGGATCCCAAGAAGGGTCTCTTACAAAAATGACTTCGACTTTGACTCGACAAAAATTTGGCTTCAAAATGCCCAAAAAATGTATTTGAACAAAAAAAATTAAGTAATTAGATTTTAGAGGCCTACCCCTTGATCATTCAGTGTTTTCTTTTCTATAATGGTTATGCATTCAAAGGAACATGTTTTGTTAGCAAAATATTTCCATGTAAAACAATCCATTTTCAAGAGTCGATGACAAAATTTGAAAGAGATGAAAATTATGTTCGTTACCCAAGTATCAACTTCTTAAAAATCTTCGAAACGAGCTATAAGTCAAGCACAACATCCCTTTCAAGACTTTTGATCGCATTGCTTACTTATGGAGAGGTTCCAAAAGATTTATTCATTAAGCTTGTAATGAATTCTATAGAAAAAATTTAGAATGAACTTAAAAACGAAACAAAAGCTTGGAAAGTTGTAAAGAAATATAGAGATTTATATGATGACCACATATTTCTTACAATTTTATCTTTTGGAATTCCTTTGAATGAATGAATGCTTATTAGATTAACCAGAGCCACCCTTGGGGTACCTTGAATGAAATATGAAGCAACGATCTCAAAATAGGTATATGGAATAAGCACATGCAAATGGTGATTATGTGGCATGATTGCATTAATTGGTGATTATGTGGCATGATGGCATGTCATAATCACGTGGAAATAGGTACAAATTTGGCTTACATGGCATGCTAATGTATTCAATATATTCAATCAATGAAATCTATGAAATTCCAGATTTAGGTCAATCTAATAAGCATTCATTCATGCAAAGGAATTCCACATGATAACATTCTAAGACATATGTGGTTATCTAAATCTCTATATTGCTTTACAACTTTCTAAGCTTTTGTTTTATCTTTAAGTTCATTCTGATTTTTTTTCTATAGCGTTGATTACAAGCTTAATAAAGAAATATTTTGGAACCTTTCCATAAGTAGGTAATACGATCAAATGTCTTGAATGGGAGGTTGTGATCAACTTATAGCTCGTTCCACAAATTTCTAAGGAGTTGATACTTGGGTAACGAACATAAGCTTCATCTCTTTCAAATTTTATCATCGACTCTAAAAAATGGATTGTTTTACATGGAAATATTTTGTTAACAAAAAATGTTCCTTTGAATGCACAACCATTATAGAAAATAAAATATTGAATGATCAAGGGGTAGGCCTCTAAAATCTAATTTCTTAAATTTTTTCCTTCAAATACATTTTTTGGGCATTTTGAAGCCAATTTTTTGTTGAGTCAAAGTCGAAGTCATTTTTGTAAGAGACCCTTCTTGGGCCCCTTAAGGTCAAGAAAGGATTAATTTTTTTGTCTAAATATCTCCTCCACCATTTTCACACTAGGACTTCCATCGAATATGGATTGAATAGCCTCATGACTTTCCATACGAGAAGGAAGGACAATTAGCACCAACAAGTCCGCAATTGGTAAATAGTAATAAGTAATTTCATCTCCTTGACATTTATATATGTTATAATGTTGTCATTTGATTGTCGAATTCTTTTTGTGAGTCATATTTGAGTCTAAAAACCCTCCCATATCATCAATGCATGCATCTATCATAACCATGTCAAATTTCAATGCATACAAGTAAAAACTGAAAAAATTTCAACTTTGGCCCGATTCTCAAGTCATGGGCAGTCATGGGCCAATATTAACTCCTTTGTGTGAGTGCCCCATGCCAGGTCAAGTCGACCCACCAAATCGTCGCATGGGTGCCCTGGCGTGCCCTGCACGCAAAGCCCCCATGGGCGCTCGGGCACCCCTCCTTCATGTGGGTGTTTTCCCTGTTGTGCAAATCATTGAACACAAATCATTAGCTCATTAATGAAAACAAAGTATTATATTTTGTTATTTCCATGTTGCATGATCAATATTCAATTATAAACCGACTTTTAACACCTTAAATTTAATTTACTTAATTTTCTAAGAATCATTATGAAACCCCCTTGTGGGAAATTTGTTCATGGGAGGTCATGGGCCTACCTTACTTCTTTTATGTGGGCACCCCTTGGAAAGTCATGCCGAACGACCAACTCGTTGCATGTGTGCCCGTACCGGGTGGGCACCCTAGCGTGCCTAGCACAAGATTCCCCCATGGGAACCCTACCCCACCTTCGTTCGCTCATCAATGATAAAAAAATATTATAATTTGTTAGTACCATGTTACATAATCAATCAATTGTAAACTAACTTATAACATGCAAACATTACTTTAGTGCATTTTCTAAAAATCATTATGAAACCCCTTGGTGGGAACTCTATTCATGGGCTTTCATGGGCTAACCATACTTATTTTATCTAGGCGCCCCTTTATAAGTCAGGCTGACCCACCAACTCGTCGCAAGGGCGCACTAGTGCACCCAACGCACAACGCCCCCATGGGCATTCGGGCACCCTGCCTTCTTGCGGGCATGCCAAGCATGCATTGCCCCAATGGGCATTCAGGCACATTGCCTTTGTGGAGGCATGCTTAAGGAACGTGTGTTTTCCCTAATGTGAAAATCAGTGAACACAAATCATTATTTCATCAATGAAAACAAAATATTATCATTTCTTATTTCCATGTTGCATGGTCAATTTTCAATTATACAGTGAATTTTAACACCTAAACATTAATTTACTTAATTTTATAAAATTCATTTTTATGAGACCCCTTTGTGGGAACTCTATTCATGGGTAGTCATAGGCCGACATTACTTATTTTGTGCAGACGCCTCTTGCCAAGTTGGGATGACCCACCAACTCGTCGCATGGGTGTCCCCGCCGGATGGGCGCCCTGCCATGCCCAACACGCGACGCCCCCATGGGAACTGAGCGCCCTGCCATGCCTAGCACGCGATGCCCCCATGGGTGCCTAGGTGACCCACCTTCATTCTCTCATCAATGACAACAGAATATTATAATTTTTTAGTACAATGTTGCATATTCAATCAATTATAAACTGACTATTAACACCAAAACATTACTTTAGTAAATTTCTAAAAATTATTATGAGACCCCTTGGTGGGAACTTTGTTCATGAGCAGCCATGGGTCGACCTTACTTATTTTATGCAGGCGTCCCTTTCCAAGTCGGGTCGACCCACAAAATTGTCGCACAAGCACCCCTACCAGGCAAACGTCCTTACATGCCCAACTCGCGATGTCCCGAGGGGTGCCTAAGCTTTAAAGAGAAGGACAACACCATCGTTAATGCATATAATATTAGTTTGTTGAAGACACATGAATAAGAGCCTATTTTTTTCAAAGTGAGATACTTTCTGAGTTATATAATCACAACTTGTTGTAGTGGCTATAACCACCCTCCAAACATTTTCCTATGCTTTGATTTTGGAGCCTTCCTTCTAAACCACAACAACTCATTTCACACTAATCCAGGTAAATTTGCTTCGATTGGGCCTTATTAATTTCATATAGGCTTTTGTTTTCTCACTTGGTTCATTTTCTAACCCACAAGTCAATCTCTCGACTTGGTCCCTTGATAGTTTTGGGCTTGCGTTAGAGAACTGCGCAATTCTTGAGGGAAACTGGCCTTGCTCTTGGAATTTGTGCAGTCCTAACTGCTAGTGAGCCTTGAGCTCAGAAAATGTGCAGTGCTGAATGGAATCCAATCTTGAGCTGAGAAATTGCACAGACAGGAGAGGTAGGCCAAAGTCACTAAGTTCAGAAACTGTGCAGACCTCATTATGCTTAGAAACTATGCATTGGATGAGTCAGAGAGTTTCTCATTCCTTCCCAGAACTTTGCAATCTTTCTGAGAAATGCATGGCAGTTTTCCCAAGAAAAGAAAAAAAAGGAAAAAGCACCCCTAAAATATAGGGATCTATTTTTAATAACCTGAAGGAGGCACTTGCGTTATTTTTAGAAACTACCACCAAGTGTCACCTTTTCCTTGATTTTAGGCATGAACGTCATAAACCCTAACCTAAACAAATATATTTAATTGACGCTGTTAGAGCTCATTTTCTCACTTGATCTTGGAGCTCTAGCATTCGCGAGGAGATCAAGGAGCCTTCAGTGTGATCGTCGTTTCTTTTCCGGGTGAGTTTTGCTTTTCTCGTCTTTTTCCACTTTTTTGTCACTTTTTGTTGTTTAGCTTGTGAGAGTGTTATTTCACTTGTTTCTTTACACGAATGCTTGAATTTGAACTTGTCTTAGATTGTAGAAGTGTTGTTTCAAGTTTTAGATAACCTTTCCTTAGTGTCGCATGAGTTTTCCCATTGTTGCACCAATGGTCGTCGTTGTGACAACTCCCTTCACATGCTTCATATTCCTTCAATTTAATCAATTGCTACACTTGTTTCACATGCATGCATAATCAATTAGTTAGATATGCACTCAAAATCACACTATCTTTCAAATCTTCTTGTTTTTCACGCTCCCCATGGGCAGATTTGCGTTCCCTTTCCCGGATCTCAGAGTCCATAGCTTGCACTGTGCAATTTGGGAGCTCAGGGCCTCTGCCTTGGCTTCTAGAATTGTGCAAATCTTGGCCTAGGCTGGCTCCAACTATGCATTGTGCAGTTCCAGGAGCCAACCTTCTAGCTTGGCCACTAAGACTACACAATGCACAATCTCTCACAAATTTGGCCTAGACTAATCTACGCATTGCGCAGTTCTAGTCATCAAGCTTGCCGACTGACTACTAGGACTGCGCAATGCGCACTTCCCATAGTTATCCAATGACCTCTATGAGCCAAGAATGCACAATCCTTCTCATCATGAGCCTAACTTGCTAATTAATCTTGTCTTGAATTTTTTTTTGTTTTTAGCCGACATTTGCTTGCCATGAGTGTCCTCTTTGTGCCATAGGTACAAAAGTTGTTGAGCATCTCTTTAACAGTTATGGTTAACATGGCATCCAAGAGAATTTCATCAAAGGAAACCATCGCGAGAAGTACAAGGGAAGTAGTTGAGCAGATATCAATATATTTTCCAGTATATGCAAATACTCAGTTGTTCATTGAGAAAGGTACAACGTTAACATGGCAACAGATCAAAGAAACTTTTGCAGAGGACTTCAAGGGAGACATAGATGACTAGTAGGTATATCTTAGCATCTAGCAGGAAAGGTTATACAAGGTTTGATGGAGGTGCGTCACTGATCCAGGTGGATATTGGTGGCCACCTGCTAATTCCACTTGGATCCCCTCTAGTGCTTCTTTCAGTTTTTTCAGTTTCCTTAATTATAGCACAGTTTACTACTTTTAGCATTTTTTCGGGTCCTAAACTTCCAGAGCCGTTTTGAGGCCCTCAACGACATTTTTTGGGAAATCTACCGCCAACAATGTTTTTGTCTAAAAATTGTCTTTTCCGTCGTAGTCCTCAGGGAGATCTTTCCAATGGGCTATCATGCGCGTCAAACAGAGATAATACGACCAATTCACGACCCCGGGAAGTTGATGTACCAACTTACTCAAAAACGGGGCCCACAATTTGGCGTTTCATCTTCTAGGGTTAGGTTTTGGAATGTGAAGGGTTTTTCCATTGTTTCTCAACAATAAATAGGCCTT
>APFE030383888.1:92612-112461 GCA_000404065.3 Pinus taeda
GCAGAAAATAGCCATTACCTGATCTTCAGCTTCTTGTTTCTTTTTGGCTTTTAGAGTGTCAATTTGGTTCCCTATTGTGCTTAATAAGTCTGTTTTGAATTCTTCTAACAGGTTGCCTATCTCAGCCCTTGTGACACTTTTTGAATTGGACTTAGTGGCCTTGGATGACAAGGTTCTTTTTCCCATTTTAGCTTTACTCCTTGAATACTTTTCGCATAGATCAGCGATTTCTTCAAAGGGTAAAACAGAAATGTCACCTTTACCCATCAAGTTAAGGTCATCCATGTATTCCTCTCAGATACCTTTCAAGAATATTGTGCGGATCAGATCAAGAGGCATAGTTCGGTGTTTAGATTTTTGTAAGTTGTAGACAAACCGTTCTAAATATTCCTCTAAGGTTTCATCCTCTTGTTGGCTCATTCTAAAGATGTCATCTTTAGAGTCTTTGGATCTGCAGTAGGGTTTATATTTCCTTATAAATACTCTTCTCATACCATCCCAATCAGTGATAGTATGCTCACCAAGCCTCATGAACCATCTTAAGGCTGATGCCTTTAGTGTTGCTGGAAAAAGTCTGAGCCTATGGGCATCATCAGTATAGCCATATGTCCGACATACAATGTCAAACTCGAACAAGAATGGGTCCGGATCTTCTGAAGCCATACCATAAAAATTAGGTAGCACTGATGGGGGTATGTTTTTCATTTTGATCTCATCATCTTCATGTGGTTCATGTATAGGAAAAGGAAAAGTTGACTCTTCTTCATCTCTATGTCCTTGATGTGGTACTGATCCATCTCCTTCCTCGACCATTTTAATAGGTTTCTCTGTATCAGAGTCACTTGTTTCAAAGAGGCGATTAAGGAAAAAGTGTTCAGTCACTGTACTACTTTCTCCTTGTGTGGAATACCTAGGAAAGTCCCTCTTCTGCGATTTATGTGTTAATAAAGTTTGCCTTTCGATGAGAGAAAGTCTCTGTCCTGATTTTTGTTTATCCTCTAATGCTTGGATGATGTTCTCCTCAGCTGGTGTTGAATTCTTTACAGAGTCTACTCCTGATGATGATGGGTTAGTTTTTGAATGGTGGGGGGTTTTTATGAATCTACCCTGAATATCTCTAAACCTAGGCATAAATGAACATGATTTTAACTGTGTTTTTGTTTATTTTTTCCTATTGATTTTTTTTTTAAATCCTTTAAGTACGCCTCCCCGGCAACGGCGCCAAAATGTAGTGTCCTATCTAGGGTGCTAGACTGGGCTATATTTATTATCGACCAGGGTGCGTAGACTTAGAGGCGTGTGCCTAAAATATATAAACATAAAGGATCTAATCTAAGTCTAATTTTCCTAATTACAATGCTATGATTCGATTCAATATCAAACTAAATCACCCTATGTATCACTATCAACTAAGATTCAAATCATAAAACACTGTGTGTCACTGTAATTAAAGATTTTGGTCTCCTTACAGAGACATCATACATAAAACCTCTGTTCAGTGGCTATTCAACATTCATTAACATTCATTAATAGTCATGCAAGATGAAATCGTAAACATAAAGTTCATGACAGTGCTTTACAAGATAACACTGGATCGAATCCCTTATAGGATATGATTCACGATCCAAGTGATAATCTATTCAAGCGCATGCATAAACACATAAACAAGCGCATTCATAAATATATAAACATAAACATGAATCGATTTAATGACTGCGCGTATCAATATCAAATACCCTGACTGTAAATGCAATAAAATAACAACAGTATACCATGTACGCAGGGCCCGTCCGCGTTCTTGGTATACTGAGCTTGTTATCCAACGATCACCAAATCAAAACAACGCAACCGTGACTGTAATGCAAGTCTTTTTGTATTAAAATCGAAACTCTGTTCGTGAAGCAACAATAACAATAACCATCATTCAACCGGTTCAGAACTATATTTACATATGGTTTCACATCCCTTGAAAACGGATGTACATTCATGAGCGGCTGTTGCCGCTTTTACCAAAACACGATTTTGAAAATGTTTCTATCCTAGCTGACATATAAAAAAAAGGAAACAACTAAAATCGATTTCGACTGTGTGATGTTGCTGCCTTTGTCGCCAACATGCCATAGTTGACCGTCGTTGACCGCGCATGTAGGAGGGTTGATTCCGCTGCGGGATAGGTGCTCGTCCATGCTTGGACATTCCGCTTTTCATCCATACCCTTCGCTCTGGCCTGGCTGTCATGCCACATGTCAAACAATAAGCCATTTACAGGATGTTGGAACTTCCTGTAGTCTTTTTGCCAAAAACTCCTAATTCATTAACACAAAATCCTTAAATCAATTTCAATGCAATTTAATAACTATAAGACTATTAATTAATCAATTTCCAAGGGATCTAAGAGATAAATGATGAAAAGAGGTAGGCAATTGTCATGTTTTGGGAGGGAAAAGGGGTCATGGAATGGTACCAACACTTGGCACTGATATGTGACCAAGAAGAACCAAGTGGATGTTGTTGAGGTGGACTTTCCCCAAACTCTAGAACCATAGTGTTGTGTCTTGTTAGGTTATCTCTAGCCTATTTTGTCTTATATGGGTATATGTGGAAAATGTAATATTGCGTGTAAATATGCTGTAAGTGAAATTCCAAGTGTCAATACTGGAATATGAAAAGTCATCATGTAATGTAATGTGTCATTTAGTGAAGAAGTTGAAGAGTCATGAGGGAAGTCAAAGAGTCACAAAGGGGAATGTGAAGGGTCACCCCACCCTTTGTTATAAATAGAACCTCATAACTCAGAGAACTGGCTTTTGGGAGTCAATATTTTTGCTAGGCTTGGGCTAAGAGAAGGCTTGGGAGTATTGTGAAGAGCCTTGGCTTCTCCATAGTGTAGAGCGAGTATACTTCTTTGGAGTAGCAAGTGTTCATCACTGTAATGTTCCATTAATGGGGCTAGTGGTTTTCAATGGTGTATGTATGGATGAAACTTTCACTTATAATAATAATATCAGAGCTATCACACTTTCATGCATTTGTTGTTAATGCAATAGGACTATTCTTGTTGTGTTGGAAATGTATGCTATTTGACTTACGCATATACTTATGAACTAATTTGTATGCATTTGTATGAATCTTGTTGAATGTGTGTTGTTGGATTAACTCATCACTTTAACTTGTGGACTATTCTGCATTTTAGCTTGTGATGTCATTCTTCTTGTGTGTTCCTTTCAAGTTGTGTACTATTACAGGCTTCTAAGGGGCGCACTTCCTTTTCCCCTCTATGTGTTAGAACCCTCATGCATCACACTTGACTCTCTGTAGGGTCACACACTTGCTCTCACCCAAAGTTATCATACTTTCCTCTGCGTGCTACGGTTAAGGCATTACACTAGCACCCACTATTGGGAGTCGGGACTCATACTCCAAACAATGTGAGGTCTAGTTGGGACTTCATATAGGGGAGATCCCCTTAATGTTGGTGGGTCCAACACCATCAACACAACCATAAAAAAAAACATATTGATATTATTTTGCATTCATCATTGTAATGTCATATTCTTTCTTAATATCATATTTTGTAAAATATATTTTAAAAATTTATTAATAATGTTCCATAAAAACCCATGATTAACCTCTAAATCCTCTAGCTCGAAATTAACCACCTAAACAATATACATTAACCCCCTAACACCTTAACCCAAACCCCCTAAGCCCTTAAACCCCTAAACCCCAAGCCCTTAACCCCTAACCCCTAAACCCTTAAACAATAACCCCTTATTCTTAATCCCATAAATTAATTAATCCCTAACTCGACCTAACCCCTTAATTGACCCTAACGAAAATAATCAAATAATATTTCTAGTCCACATCAAGATGACAACATAGTTCAAACACCTCCCAAAAGAATATTATAAAATACATTTATAATAGAAAGATAATACAATTTACAATACAAAGACATACAATCTAAAATACAACATATATATAAACATTTAAAAAAAAAATCTACAATACAAATACATATAATAAATAACTTACAAATGGATGATATTCATGTCTGCATTCCGCGTGTCAATAGCCTCTACAATGCATTTGAGCCAATTTTATTAGAATTATCCTTGGCCTCAAGCCCCTATGATTTCTACAAGGGAAATAACATTTTCCATTCTCACAAGCCCTCGATGTTGATCCCACGCATCCTTGGTCTCCTTGAGGAATGTTATGTGGCATTTTTTGTCACAAAACTTTCAGTGATGATTTTGTTAAAAAATTAACTTCAAAATAAGCATACAACCTTTCAAAACAATCACAACTAATATATATAGAAACTATCTCGAAGTTATACGATGTTAGGGCCTCTACACACACATTTATATTTATTATAATTATAATAATATATTTAATAACTTTATATGTTTTTTTTTTGTAAGCTAAGGAGGTACCATTCTTTTTCATTACTTCGAATTGAAACCAGTACATTTCCATGGTGGCCTCAACCCGCCCCGAAGGGAAACCTAGTCTGTTGGCCACCTTAAGTTTTTGACAGCCATCCAAAAACCAAAAATCCTAATTCTTCTTGTCCATGCTATGTAGACTAAACATTCATAAAGATTAATATTGTTCCTTGTTTGCATTATATACTTAAACTAGACGTCAAAACTATCCATCATCATTCACCAAAACTACAGAGAGCATACACATATCTTCAGCTGCTAACCTGCATGGCTTCCTGTTGGTCATCTTCTTTCTTTATACCCAGGTTAATCTTCTCTATTTGCTGCTGAATCTCATCCAGTTTTTTGTCCTGCATCATCATGGTGATCTGAATGTTCTGCAGTTCTTTCTTCAAATTAGGAATTCCTTGGGACAATTCAGCCATCTCCATGGCAACCTGCTCCATAGCCTTTGCCAACAGCCTTTTCATAACCCAGTATACATGCAAGTCTTGTTTGTACATGGTCATACGTCCTCTTGTATTTCCTGGATCTGGTAGCAGGTATTCCCAATCTTCCATTTCTGAACCTGATTGAGCCTGGGTCGCTTCTTCCTCCAGATGCTGAATTATTCTTCTAATGTACTTATTAGTGTTTTCATAGTAGGCTTGCTCTGCGAACTGAAACTTCTTCTCCAAATTTTTCCTATATTTTCTTGCTGATAATGGATCACGCTCCTCCCGTATCCTTGCCAGTCGTCCTCTTCCTCTGCTGTGTCGCCCTCGTCCCCATCCTGCTCTTCCTCTGTTCCTGTAATTTCCTATGCCTCCCCGACCTTTCATGCCCGCGGTGCTCCCGAAGTCGCCTTCCTCTTCGCGCCCTTTGCTTCTCCTGTCTCCATACTCCCTTTCTTCCTGAGGTTTGTCCTTTGCTAACCCCTCATTCTCCCTCACCCTCTTTCTTGGTTTCTCAAATCTATCCTGGTCGGAATCGAACATTTCCACTTCATCCTCAGTATCATCCTGAACTGTCTGATATTGTTCTTCATCTTCTCCAACCTCGATTCCTTTCCATTTTTTCCCCGGGTTTCTCTGTCCTCTGGTCTCCTCTTCCGCTTCATTTCTCATTCTCCGTCTCGTTTCCATTCGAGTTCTCCTTCCGTCTCTGCTTATTGTTTCTCCCTGCCTCCTCTGCCTTTCTGTGAACCTTCCTGGTGCTTTCGCCACCCGGTCTCTTCGCAAGTTCTCTGTTGTTTCATTATCGTTCTTCGTTCTTTGTCTTGCCTTCCTCCTTTATGATGTCTCCACTGCCGCTTCCCCTCATTTCCCTTCTCTCGAGTCTCCTGCCACCTGCCGCGTTCATGATCGCCCACCTCTCTTCGTCCTTTCTCTACGCCATCGTACCCACGTCCAATCTCTGCAGCACTACCTCCACCACCTTCGTCATTCATTTTTTCGTCGCCATCCTTCCTCAAAATTTTGTCCTTTATGCTGATCCCTCTATCCACCTTCATCATTACCCACCCTCCTTTTACCTTGTCATCATCCCTTGCCTGAATTGTATTGATTACACTGATCGCTGCCATTATCACCCGTTCGGGGGTCTCTGGGGGTCTTTTTTATTGTGTTGTGATTCCATTATGGTCTTGAGTGATTATGGTAGTGAGTTCATCCCATCCCGGTTTATTCCCTATTGTTGGCCAACTGCTATCGGTCTTTCCCCCTGTTCTTTACATCCCCAGTTTGCTAGGTAGTCTGCAGCCTTATTTCCTTTTCTCCTGACATGGCTAAAGATCTTGTATTCTATTCTCTTTATTATTACTGCCAAGTCCTAAACGATCCCTGTCGTCCTCTAGCTTCTAGCTACTTGCTCTGAGTCTTTCCTGTTGTTGAGTTTTCGTAGCATTTCCACCACTATCTGTGAGTCGCCTTCTATTTCCAAATTCATGTAACCATTCCTTACTGCTATCCTTAGTCCTTGATAAACAACCCACAATTTTGCTTCATTATTGGTCATTACGCCTTCCCCTTCCACGAACACCCATCTTGTGTGTTTCTCACTGTCTCTAAAGATACCTCCAAAGCCTGTCGGCCCTGGGTTTCCTTTAGAGGCCCCGTCAAAATTCAATTTAATGAAATTTCTTCTAGGGTACCTGAACTGTTTTGGACTCTGAATCTGAGCTTGTTGTTGTATTTCTTTTCTCGGATACACCATGCCAAAATCCATATTTAGTTTTGTTAAAATTCTTCCTTCTTCAGGGCTCTCTTTCCAATCGTCCTCCTCCCAGGTCTCTTCCAGAATGGTCTCTCTAATTGCATTTTGAATTCCTATCCATATCTTTTCCGGAGTATTGATCTTATCCAAAAAAATCCTTCGATTTCTTTCCTTCCAAAGATGCCATATCACAAATCCTATGGCTAAATTCTAGGTTCTCCTTACGACCTTACATGAAAATTGTCCCTTACCCCATTGAAAGAGAGTCTTTTTTATGTCACTGAGATCTCTATTTGATTTTCTGAAGAGACTTATGATCTCTCCCCATTGATGTTGGGCGAACGGCCAAGAGTTTAAAATGTGTTCCTGGGTTTCAATCCCCATCTTACAGAGGCTGCATCTCGAGGGTCCCAAAAATCCTCTTTTCTGAATCTTGTCCCACGTCAGGATCCTTTCTCTTCCAACTAGCCAGGCGAATATAGCTATCTTTGGCCGCCACTTACTATTCCATATTTCTTCCCATTCTACTGCTTCTTCCTCCCTCTCCTGATGGGTTGTTAAATAATATGCTTCCTTATCTGTAAAGGACCCTCTTGTATATTTTCCCATCTAAGAATATCCGGACCCAGTCTAGCTTTGATTTTCCTTGATTCCAGTTCTTTTATATATATTCCATGATGCTCTTGATTAATATTTTCATCCCATTCTTCTGGTTTTCTCCATATTCTCCATATCCCGTCTGGCTCCCCTTCTTTCCAGTAGTCTCTTACATATTCTCGCCCCTTCCTGACTGCTTTTTGATATATACTTTGTAGGGCTTGTATACTGACCATTTTGTTTCTTTGTTGCCACTCCTCTTCCCAAAATCTAGCCGTACCTCCTCCTCTTATTTCTCAGAATGCATAGTTATTTATGATGTTTCTGTTCTGACTTGCCAGTTCCCATATTGTGGAACCTTTTGGGGTTTCTTCTACTCTGAGGATGCCTTCTGTAGATGTGGGCATGGAAAATTTTAGGGGCTAATATTCGCCGAGTGGGCTAATTTTCCATTATTTTTCCACAAAAAGATTCGCCAATTTCCATTTTTATAAAAGAGGATTCGCCCAAATTTTAGAATATAAAATTATTTTACCTTAAAAATCACCAACGTTATATAGAGACTATATATAAAATGATTATAAATTTGAATAATTTTACAAATATATCAATAAACATTTTATAGTTTTCATATTAGGGATTAGTGAGATTCGCCAATGTTTTAAAGTTCAAGAAAAATTTCCATCCTTAAAATTTTCCCTGGATGTGGGCATATTATATTTCTGTGTCCATATTCTCTTCCACAAGTCGTTTCCTCCTCTCATCCACCTCCACCACAACTTTGCCCCTAGCACTTTGTTCAGGATCTCAGGGTCTCTGAGTCCTAATCCCCCTTCTTCTTTTATTTTTGTCAAGCTTTTCCATGAAACCAGTGCCCATTTCCTCTGCTGCTTTGGCCCTCCCCAGATAAATTTACTATATATTTCCTTCATTTTAGTGCACACTCCTTTGGGGACAACCATGATAGATAGGGGGTAAATTGGTATAGATTGAAGGACTAATTTCAATAATACCAATCTACCTGCTATGTTCAACGATCTAAAAGACCAACTTGCAAGTCTATTCTTGATCTTTTCTATGATTTGCTGCCAGTTTGCTAGTCTTGTGGGGTTTATATCTAGTTGATTCCCCAAGTACTTTGTTGCTAGTTCGACCTGTCTGAATCCTAACGTTCTGATTAGATGATTTTTGATCATGTCCGAGGTGTTGAAGATGAGGTGCATGATTTCTCTTTGTTTATTTCCATTCCTGATGCCTCCATAAATAAATCCAAGATCCTTTTAACACCCCTTACCTCCTTTAATGAGACTTCACAGAAGAGCATAATGTTGTCCACAAACTGTTGATGGGTGATGGGAAAATTATTTCCCCATAGCCTTAATCCTTTAATTTTCCTTTCCCTCAGATCTTTTTTAAAATACCTTCCCAGACCCTCCGCAACCAATATAAATAAGAAAGGGGATAAAGGATCCCCTTGTCTTATTCCTCTAGTGGCATTGAAGGTTGACGATGGCACCCCATTTAACATGATAGAGAAAATAGGGGTTGATATCATATTGTAAACCAATTTTGTCCATCTACTACTAAATACAAAGGCCGCAAGAATTGCCTTGAGGTATTTCCAGTTTAAGCGGTCGTAAGCTTTTGACAAATCTAACTTTATCATCATTCCTCTTTGATTTTTCTGTTTTAGAGAATGAATTGCTTCCTGGGTTACTACTAGTCCATCAAGGATTTTCCTTCCCTCCACAAAACCGGTTTGCTCCGGTGATATTATGTTGGGGAGGATGGGTTTCAATCTTTTAGCCATCAGAGTGGCAATTATTTTATATATTACATTGCATAGCACAATTGGTCGGAAACCTTGGGCAGTTTCCAAATTAGCATTTTAAGGAATCAGGGTAAGGAAAGTGGAATTGAGACTCAGCCATACCTTTTGTTTTATGCGGGATTCCTCTACTACCTCCAGAATCTCTTGGCCAAGAAAATGCCATCCTGCTTGATAAAACTCTGTTGTGTATCCATCCGGTCCTGGCGCTTTTTTTTCTTCATACTCTTCACAATTTCATCCACTTCCTCTAGAGTGGCTGCCCTCATCAATGCCATATTTTGTTCCTCTGTTATTATTCTGGGGATCTCTTTATCGATAAGGTCTATAGCCCCTTCTCTGTCTACTTGTGGTTTTGTTAATATGTCCTTATGGTATCCCACCAAAGTTTGCTCAATTCCTTCATGTTCTATTATCCTTTCTCCTTCTTTGTTTTTGATAGAAAAGATCTTGTTCCTTTGCCTATGCTGAATCATGGCTTGGTGAAAGAAATTAGTGTTACTTTCCCCTTCGCGTAACCAATTTATCCTGGATTTTTGTTTCCATAGGATCTCCTCCTGTTTCCTGCACTCCTCAAGTTGTCTCAATATATTTCCTTCTTCTTTACTTCTTTCCTCGTTTCTTCCTTCTGTAATAATTTTTTGTTGTATATCTTCCATTTCTTTCTCTAGCTTTTGTTTTTCCATTATTATATTCCCAAACTCATCCTTGTTCCATTTTTTTATTTTCCCTTTGAGTTTGTTGAGTTTTAATTGAAAAGAATGCATCTTACCTTTTCCTTTTTGCGTACTTTGATTCCACCATTCCTCTACGTTAGATAAGAACTGGGGATTCCTGATCCAGAAAGCCTCAAACCTGAAGGGTCTTTTGAGGGAGTTTTTCTTAATGTCTATTTCCAGCCTGATCGGCCAATGGTCTGAACCCATCGCTGACATGATTTTGGCTTCAACAAATACATCCTGGTTCATTATTTGTTCTGCTATAAGGAATCAATCTAATCTAGAAGCTATTTGATTTATTCCTCCCCTTCGGTTATTCCAAGTGTGTATGTCATTAATTGTTGGAATATCTATCAGCCTTTGTTCTGTAATCATCTCATTGAACTCCTCCATGTTTTGATTCGGTCTCCTTGTGCCACCTCTCTTTTCTTCTGTTGTTCTTATCATATTAAAGTCGCCCCCTACTATCCACGGAATTCTAGGAAAGATCCTTCTTGTGGATTGCAAGTTCTTAAGGAAGTTTTTCCGATCCCTTGGTATGTGCGGTCCGTAGACTCCTAAGATGAGGATACTCTCCACTGATCCTGTCATTCTGAATAAGCCTGTGAGGATTCTGGGAGAGCTTATCCAATTTTCAAACAATACCTCTTCTGGATTCCATAGGATAGAAAGACCCCCTGCTATGCCACTCGCATCCTGACCCATCACCTCGTATTGTATTTTTTGCTTTTTTATTATCCATTCTAATTGTTGGAAGCTAATTTTCGTCTCTTGAATTATCATTATGCTAGGCTTATCTTTCTTGATCCTCTCCTTTAGATACCTCTGCTTTCCTTTGCTGTTGAGTCCCCTAATGTTCCAGCTTGTGACTATCATCTTATAACTTTTTGGATGGTTGTTGAAATACCTCTCAAAGAGGTATAACCCCGCCTGAGTTGACCAAGATCTCTCCAACCGCTTGTATGGTTTCATTCATTGTCCGTCTTCCTCGTTTCCTGCCTCCTTTGCCAGTATTGTCCATTCCCAGACTTTGGATTCCTTGTGTTCCTATTTGATCTGTCTGATTCTCTAAAGTAATTCCTTTCTTTTCCTTGCATTTCTGGAATGTTTCTTTATACAATTGCTTTTGGGTTTCCGGGATAAACCTTTCATCAAGATTCTTCCAATCCTGTAACAATCTTTTCATGATTCTTTCCTCTTCATTCCCGTTGTCCTTTTGTGTATCTATCTCCCTCTGGGTTTGTTCTGTTGTCATCTCCATACTCTTCTCCGTTCCTTCTCCGGCCTTAGTATTCTGGTTTAGGTCTAGTTCCTTTGTCTCTTTAATAATTTCCATGGGCTCCTCTGCGTTTTCTTCCTTTCCAGGCTCCTCTTCTTCCTCCTGTAAGACCTGAAATTTGTTTTGGCATTCTACTGTTACTAGTTTGCAGATTGTTGCATCCTTGATATTTCCTTTCCTGACCTCTTTTTCCTTTGGACTTCCTGGAAACCTGTTTCCCCTTTATTCATCCCTTCTGTCCCCCTTTGCTCTTCTTCATTTTTCCTTGTTGTTTCCTCTTCTTTATTCAATGGGCATTGTTTAAAGAGGTGTCTGTATTCATGGCATCTTCTACATCTAAAAGGTATATGTTTGTAGTCCATTGGTTGCTGCCATATTTCGTCATGATACTCAAGCTCTATGTACTCTGATAGTGGTTCTGCTATATTCATATAGACGCATATCCTTGCATAGGATGTATACTTCCCTCTTTTTGTTGACTCTACAACTTTAACAAAAGTTCCGACTGTATTGCCTATACCTTCTAGGATATCAGGGTCCCAGAACTCCATTGGTAAACCAATTAGTCTTACCCAGATGGGTGCTGCTAGCATTTTTTCGTGGTCTGGGTTGTAAGTGTCCTCCCAATGCCTCATAAATAAGCCAACATTATTCATAAAATATGGTCCTACTTCAAAGGTTCTTTTCTTATCCTCCAGATTTGCAAATATCACTGTAAAGAAACCCTTTGCCCCTAGCTTTAGGTCTATATGCCCTTTCGGCTTCCATCTCTGTTGTATCCACTTAGCTAGGTCTTTTTTTGACGGCCAAAAACCTACAAATTTGCATATCAAGGGATGGTCTCTCATATAACTTCTGTAGTCTTCAAGTTTATTGTTGGGTATTAAATACCTTGGTTTTTTCTGGGCTCTGGGAAGGCATCTGCCTCCAAGCTTTGTTTGCCACCGATTTCCCAATACTGGCGCGTTGTTGCCTTTCTCCTCTGGGTTTCTCTGCATCCCGAACCCACTGGATTCTCCCGCCGCCATATTTTTGTAGGAGAGGATCTCTCCCCTCCCCATCACCCCTTCCATGGTGTTCTTTAGTCCTGTCTTGAATTTTTTGCCCTCCTTTTTTGATTCTGTCTCCGCTGGTTCTTTCGCGTACAAAGTATTCACCCTTCTGCCCTTGTCGTCGTCGCTAATCCACTTCCAGCCCTGTCTCTGTTAACCCTAGGTTTTCAAAACCCTTGCTCGACCTTCCTTGCTCCGCACTTCCATCCGGGAGATTCAATAATCGATTATCTTAATAACTTTATATGTTATTTATATTATAATCATATAATATAATATTAATATATACTATAGATATTAATATGAACATATATATTACTAATATTTTATTTCATTATAATATTAATGTTATATTTATTTTAATTAGTCAAACTGATCAAAAGCGGTCCCATAATACAGGTTGTTAGCGCAAAAATCCATTAATGGTGGAATTGAATGTTATGCAATGGTTATTTACAATTTGTAGGAAATTGGACAACACATTTTTATATTGGATGTATTGTCAAATATCCTATGGTAAAATAACTAACGTCGGTTATTCAACGATGGGAGGGATTATAAGAAACGTCCGATAATTGATGGGATAAGTCATTTAGTCGAATATTTTACAGGTAAAGAAATTCCATCTTATATTCAATGGTAGTTGGGATTTTAGAAAAAAAAATCATTTAACTTTTGACACTTTTTCCGATTTTAGCCATTTCATTGGATTCTGCCGTCGGAATTTCCGCCCAAATGTAGTGATGATATTGATGAAAAACATTAGAGTTTGTATCACCTTTTTCCAACCAAATCACACTACCTTTTAACCTCCAAGCAACATCCCTTTCCTCAAATAACTTGTTCCTTATTTTTTCTACATCTAGAATTTCTATTTTATTTTCTTCAGAAAAGAATCTCACACCATTTGATTCATATCTTCTAGCTAGATATTCCTCCACCTCTACTAAATTATGCTCATCTCTCATTCTTTTTATATAATCCCACCCATTGACAACTTACTTAATTCTCTTCATATTTCCTTCAAACTGCAAAGCAGGTGATTCTACCACCATCTCATTATATGGTCTCCCAAATCCCTAAACCAAATTAATAAACTCCTTCTCCTTTAACCATTATGCATTAAATTTAAATGGGCTTAGAGGTCTATTTCTACGTGCACCACCTCCAAAATAATTGGAAAATGATTTGACTCACCTTTAGAACTAACCCATTGTTGAAACCTTAGAGAGTATTCTACAATTCCTTTAGATACTAAGAATTAATCCAAGCATATTTCCATTATATCCTCCTGCACCTGCTTATTTCTTCATATCGGTTTCATCTTACCAACTCTATATAAATCAACTCACCTTTAGCTAATTTATGAATGAAATAAGCTTAGGATTTTTTGGCTAAGCTCTAGGATCCTATGCCTCTAAATTTTCTAAGGAGAAATTCAAATCTCCTCCCAAAATAATAACCTCAAAAACCATAAAATATTTCCTAAAAAGGTTATCCCGGAAGACCACTCTATTCATACAAGGCTTGTATATGTTAATGATCATAACATATTTTCAATTTTTTGGGGAAATGTTAGGAAAAATTTGAGGTCTAAAATCGACATCCTAAGGAAAATAATAAAATAATATTTAAGATAATAAAATAAGAGCTATGAATTTATAAAGGAAAAGAAAGAAAACTATTTTTTTAATGTATTTTCAACTTATCTCCTTATAGGTTTAGTCAAATGTTAAGTGTAGACATCCATTAGATGCAAAATTTAATTTTGCATCGAACAAGTACCTACTTTTCATACTTTTGAGTAGATTCATACTAAAAAAAATGAAAATAAATTAAACATATGAGTAAACCTATAATTGTATCAGGCAAAAATACAAATGCAAAAAATGGTTTTCTTCTTTTCCCTCAAAATATATTGACCCTTTGGGATGACATCATCATCTTGAATCTTATTGGTTCTTTTAAAGTTTATTCTATTAGTACATTTCTCGTTTGGAGGCCCATTTTTTACCTCAAAATTCCCCTAATGAGAGTGTCATCCATAATCATGAGTCAACAGACTAATTGTTAACATACTTCATATTCCAACTATTTAACCCTACCAAAATACCCCCTAATCTCCCCAAAACATCTAAAGGCATAAGGCTCCAACCTTCCAACATGTCTTTTAACACCCTCTGTATAACTTTCCCTTCCCCCAAAGTTTCCTACATGAAAAATAAGTATACATGTCCTTCTCCAAAATCCTCCTTAACACCAATCACTTAATGGAGAGGAGCAACCTCCTAAAATATAAGGAAAGGAAGATCATTATGCATCCCAATTGGGGTGTCCATCACTCTAAGAATTGAGCACGTCAATTGTTATATTGCTAGCAACAACATTGGAAATAGCTCTAACTCGCGTTATTTGAATACAAGAGTTATTTCATCTTCCTTTACCCCTAGGATCACGAGTAACTCCTAACCCCATTCTAGGATAATACTGGTTGGCTTTCAACCATGGGTGAAGATTATGGTATCCTATTCTCTTCAAAGTTTGAGAGTGAGCCAACATTGAAAGACCACAAACCATTAATATTACCCATACTAATAAAAGAATTACTTTCCAAACCATAACAAAAACCTTGTCAATCCTCTCAAAGACTAAGCTGACCCATATCAAACCCCACAAATTTTCAAGAAATTCCTAAAAATTGTGTAGAAATAGGCAAGTTAAAAGGGGATTTCTTATTTGAAAACTTAGTTGAAAAAATGCCTTCTACGGAATCCTCGAAGAGTATTGTTGTTTGATTCCAAACCTACTAATTCTAAGGGGTATTCTCAACTAACCCAGTTTCCCATTTATCAACTCCATTGGAAACCTTTCTCACCAAAGAATCACCCTTTTATATGCTTCCTGAGGAGATATCAAATATATGAACTAGTGAGATCCCGATAACCCCATTTTGGACCTCACGTTCCATCTGACTAAGATACCTCTGCTTCCTTTCAATTATCTATTCTTCATTCATGTTTGTATCGCTTCTTAACCCAATACCATAACCAAAATCCTCCTTTCGCTTATCCCAATACCTTCTTTTGAAATTCAATTGGCAGTCGTCTGCTAGATGACTGTAAGTGTGGCATATATCATACATGAATGTGATACCTTCATAATCTAACTTCTAGACATGCTAAGAAATAACTTTTTTAATTCCACTTCTTTTGCCAAACCATCCCTACAATATAGGGATACTAAAGTTCATACCATTATCATCAATTCTTATTTCTAAAACGAGATGTATGTCATGATAGAAATCCTCTGTTTGTTCCCTATAGCTTGAAAAATTGAAAGTGACCAAAACCTGATAGGTAAACTAGGAAGTCGAACCCAATTATACTTTATTTAAACTCTCTCATTTTGAGCATCAAATAGAGGATTCCAAGATTTCAAAGTTATGGGTGTTGAATTTTAGCATGACACTCATTTTGCTCATTTTTAGGCATCTTGAACATTTTTTAGGATCACTAGAAACAAACCCCTTGTTAACATATAATATGGTAGGATATAATCTAGAATTGCAATCCAATTATCAGTCCATCCCCTAAAACCAACATTACGGGAAAAACATTTTTCTTAACACATTTCTTTTTCTTGCTCAACGCACTTTCCTTTTGATCAATTTGTCTAGTAATGAGAGGCCCGACCTCTTAATTTTCTTACTAAGTGCCAAAGGATGTGACTGCTAAACTCATGAAAACTCAAAATATTACTAATACACCTATCTCCTATGCTAAATACTTCCAAAAAAACCATATGTACTAACCCTATAAATCCAAAATTATGCTAAATTAAACTCTTGACATAATTATAACCTTAAATACTTTGACCCAAATTAAAAATACTATAATTTATATTCTTATTTTCTCCACCTCCACCTCCACCTCCACCAAAAACTTTTATAAATTACACTTTGAACCATTTGACTTACACTTAAAACCAAAGCACAAAACCATATCTCAGACCTATCCCCAGAATATTCATTTCTATCGAAATCTGATTCATTGTGAACCCTAATCTCATTCTCCTCCATCTTTTATTTAAGTCAATAATCCATATATTAAAATCATTCGTTTTTACTAAATAAACTCATATGTGCAAAAAATAATTTAAGATCTTTAACATATTCTTCGGTTCTTGTTTTTATCTACGTCAAAAGTTGATGAACAACTCTGCCACAATAATGGGACTTACCCTTGTTCTCGAAGACTTGGCTTTGTACTTGATTCTTTCTTCTCGTCTTTGTCTGAAGGGGTACCTTTAAGAAATTGTTTCCCGTCGGCCACTGAAGTTAGATCAGTTGATTTTGGACTGTTTTGCGGAACTCCTCAAATCCATGAGCTGCAACTCCAAAAATTTGGCACGTCGCGTAATCAGAATGGTGTTGTTTATGGAGGCTTTAAATTTATCTAAACTGTTAAAACTCATTGTAATGGGGTAATTTTTTTTCAAAAAATATGACAGTAAGAGTGTTTGAATCATGTTTTTGATAATAGATATGGATTCAATACCACTAAAAGCTCTTAAGACACCCAAAATTTTGAAGCTTGACTACCGTAACCTAGATTTACAAAAAATTCTAGTATTTTGAAACAATTTTTGCGCTTTGGCAGGTGGAACTGTGTATTAAATGTCAAGGAAACCAGTGAAAAGTGTTGAGAACATCCTCTGTCTAAGTTTTTTTTTGTTTAATTAGGTAGAAAATGAATCAATCACTTACACTTTTGAATTTTTTTCACTTTTATAATTAGTACAATTATATAAGTTAAATTAGCATAACCATATAAATTAAATCCCTACTAAAAATCTATGCATTAGTTATAAAGTTGAGAATTTGTAACATTAAAATAGGAGGAGAGATACAACCATATAAGTTAAATTAGCACAACCATATAAATTAAATAACTAATAAATGCTACCAAAATATTTCTAAAGTGGAGAATTTGTAACATTAAAATAGGAGGAGAGGTACAACCATATAATTAACACAACCATATAAATTAAATGGCTAATAAATGCTACCAAAATATTTATAAAGTTGAGAATTTGTAACATTAAAATAAGAGTAGAGTTCGGAGGCTCATTGTACATCTCAATATGAGGGCTACGTGTAATTCCGTCTGTGATCAACCTGGAGTTGACACATATTCCTCTTAAAATAAAAATAAAGGATTCTCTAAATAAAAAGACAAAAATGAATATGCTATGCATGTTTAGTTGGTTGTCCATATGATGTAACATAAGTTCCAAGTAAAGTAGTTAGAAGTAAAAAAAAATGTGTAAATAAGATGTTAAAACTTTGATGATAGAAAAAAATTATTAAAAGAAAATATTTTAATATTGTATATAATAAAATGTCCACTATGTCTTGGATAGATGGTGATTGCTTTGTTAATGCACTCTTTGATGTGAATGCCCCCTGGGTCTCAGTGATATATATTGGACATGATGAAGATGCAGTGTAACCAAGTTTACAAAAAATTATTTTACATAATAAAATATTCAATGTGGATTATCAATAAATTATTTTAATACAATTTTATATTAATGTATACTTGAAAATATATTAATAACAAAATAACAATTTTACATGTTATGTAAAATATTCTAATGTGTTTATTATATATTGTTTAAATTTGGTGATTGCTCTATTAATGCAGTCTTTGATGTGAATGCCCCCTTGGATCGTGGTGATATATATTGGACATGATGAAGATGCAATTTGACCAAGTTTATAAAAAAAGTATTTTATATAATAAAATATTCAATGTTGGTTATCAATAAATTATTTTAATACAATTTAATATTAATGTATACTTGAGAATATATTAATAACAAAATAACAATTTTACATGTTATGTAAAATATTTTAATGTGAATTATGTATTTAATATATATTATTTATTTACTTTATGTATATAGTATATATCATATAAAGATATTGGAAAAAATAAGTTTTTACGGCTAAAACGTTTGAACTGTTAGTATTGATATTACCTTTGATGTGAATGCCTCGTGGATCGTGGTGATATATATTGGACATGATGAAGACGCAGTTTGACCAAGTTTATAAAAAAAAGTATTTTGTATAATAAAATATTCAATGTTGGTTATCAATAAATTATTTTAATACAATTTAATATTAATGTATACTTGAAAATATAATAATAATATTAAAAGTACAAAAAAAGTATTTACAAGAGGTAAGAACCTCTGAGAGCGTATGATCAGCTCTCTGTCAAAAAATTCCTTGTCAACCTGGATCCTCTGCTTATGCGAGCCAGAGGTTACAAAACCTTCAACCGAAGGGGAATTAACTACTGCTATAAAGTTCATTATATACTCAAGGTAAGAGAAAAAGACAGGTGAACAGTACCCATAGCCTAGACCTGATCCGCAAGAAGAACAGGGGTGCCATGCTTGAATGCATCCATTGCTGGTCGCCTCCCCATGAGCCAAAAACCAAAAAGAAGATGCCGCGCCTTTGAAACCTTTGACGAATCCCTGACGCAACCGAATCACTTGTTATGCTTCTGTTTCTCCTCCGCTTCTTTTTCCTGAGCTCGCTTCTTCCTATCTTCTGCTGCTCGAATCGGGTCCCTCTCCCAAGTTACCTCCATCCCCACTGGAAGATCGTCCAGCCTGTCAATTCCAGGGGGCAATTTGAGGTACAGGGTATAGTCAAGAGAATCCTCAGAATCTTCCTCTCTAACCTTGCTCAGAGGGGAGGCAGGCTTGCTACTCTGAGTCTCCCTGAGAGCATCCACTAGGTTATCAGCCACCTCCATGGGCTCTTTGCCTTTAAGGCTTCCAATTTCCTTAAGAGCCTCCTCCTGCTCCGCTGAAAAACCTTGCGTGCTTTCTTCATCTACCTTGCTGTGGAGCTCCGGGCTGTAAGAGCTGTCTGGGTCATCCGAGGAGGGAGGCACCTGTTCCCCTGTGTAGTCCTTCCGATTATCCTCCTCCTCATTCTCCTCAGAGAAAATCACAGTGATCATAGCTTTGATCACGGGCCTGTCCTTCCGACGACGATAGCGGAGAGTCGCCATTTGAACAGCGTTACTGATGTCCGAGCCCGAATAATCAGAATCAGAGGAGGGAGGCTCTGCTACAGCCAGAGGAGAGAGGCGCTTCGGGCTTGTTTGGCCCCTTCCTCTACTGCCGGCTCGCTGACCATAATTGCGCCCCCTGCGAGGCCCCAAATGGTCAGTTCGAGGAGCCATACTAATCCTGGGATGCCCAACTGTAAGCTTAATGCGTGGCCTTGATACCTTAAGCCTCCTGCGTCCAACAAGAATGTCGTCACCGTGGGTGTCCGAGCTGCAGAACAGACCGATGTCTAGCGTCGAGTTCGCCAGAGAAGCCAGGGGACAGAGCACCAGAATATCACAGTGGGTAAATTCCACAGAACCTCCTTGCTTCACTCTGTCAGCCACATTGAACCGAGACAGACCGGAGCCGAGCTTAAAACCACGCTCAAGGATTGAAGGCGCCATCCTATGGAATCTACAGGCAATTTTTCGGGAGGTCTGCTGCATTGAAGGGCCATTAAGGCCATATAACTTGAATGGGACGGAGGCCAGCTTCCAGCACATGGCGTCCACCTGTCTGGAGCTTGGCTTCATGTGCCCGGCGCGTGGAGGGCGCTTAAACATTGATAGCATCATTAACACCCGCATCCGGGT
>APFE030383888.1:112481-143158 GCA_000404065.3 Pinus taeda
GTATATATCATATAAAGATATTGGAAAAAATAAGTTTTTACGGCTAAAACGTTTGAACTGTTAGTATTGATATTACCTTTGATGTGAATGCCTCGTGGATCGTGGTGATATATATTGGACATGATGAAGACGCAGTTTGACCAAGTTTATAAAAAAAAGTATTTTGTATAATAAAATATTCAATGTTGGTTATCAATAAATTATTTTAATACAATTTAATATTAATGTATACTTGAAAATATAATAATAATAAAATAACATTTTACATGTTATAAAAAATTTAATGTGAATTATGTATTTATTATATATTGTTTAATTTTTTAATGTATATATTATGTATACATCATATAAAGCTATTGGAAAAAATAAGTTTTTACGGTTAAAACATTTGAAGTGTTAGTATTAATATTACCTAATGCCCATGAGGTTTTGGATTGATGGTGAATGGGTGCACTATTAAGGCACTCCTTGGGATAGGTCAAGGGTTCAAATCCCTCGTGGGTGCTTAGGTAGTATTATAAAAAAAAAAATTACCTAATTAACTATTATGGTAATAGTTATGAAACTAACTTAAGTTAAATTTTTAATTAAAATATAAGTCTTTTGGGTAATTAATTCATTCCTATTAATTTAATATAAGTAACTAACTTACTAATTAACTAATTTTATTTTTCCTAACCCTATCCATTTAGCCGTTTCCAAGTGAAATATAGTCGTTCCAAGTGAAATATAGCCGTTAGAAAGTCTAGTCCAACATAGCCATTCCCTGTTCTAATATAGTTGTAGTTGGTGGATGATCTGCTCTTCTATACGAGGAACCACACTCGTTGGTTCAAAACGCATCGACAAAAACATCCCAATGTGATTTATGCCGAAAAATCTTCTCATAAAACTTGGTCTAGTCCAATATAGCCATTGCATGTTCTAATATAGTTGGAGGATGATCTGCTCTTCTATACGAGGAACCACACTTGTTGGTTCAAAACGCATCGACAAAAACATCCCAATGTTATGTATGCCGAAAAATCTTCTCATAAAACTTGGTCTAGTCCAATATAGCCATTGCCTGTTCTAATATAGTTGGTGGATGATCTGCTCTTCTATACGAGGAACCACACTCGTTGGTTCAAAACGCATCGACAAAAACATCCCAATGTGGTTTATGTCGAAAAATCTTCTCATAAAACTTGATATGGATCACAGAAACCTAAATTCAACACTTTGATCTTTTTTAAGTATATTATTTTTGTTGGAAATCCAACAATTTTTTTTTTACTTTTAAGTTATAATTATATAATCTATATAACATTCAAAAATTACACATTATATTTTACACCATAAAATTTAATTTAATTTCACTTGTCTCTATTAAAAAAAGAGATTATCAACTTATCAAAGTTAGACTGATCCACAAATAAAAATTCCTAAAAACTTCATCCAAAATAAACCACACCTATATACTACGGCAATATCGATAAATGTCTATAATATTTTAGAAATAAAAGATAATTCATTAATTAAAATCTGTCTGGCCCAAATCTTTAACCCTCTATCATGAGAACCGAGTTGTACCATCACTATCCGGCTCCATGAGGTTCCAAGTAGTAGGGCCAACTGGCACCGTGTGTACATTTGCTGTCACTCTCACGGAGCAGTGGGGTATCACATCAATTACACTCTTCATGCCATATGGGATCTTCATAGTAAATGAGAAACGATAAGAGGCATGTGATTCCCTTAAATATATATATCTTCCATCGCACGGGCGAGGATAACTGCCCAGCCTTGTAACACGTCATGAAACAGTATAATTATTCTGGTAAATGCAACCTTCACGTGACGCAGGGGTGTCGCTATCACTCGCTATTTTTGTGTCGCTGCTGCGACAAAAATCTTTAAAATCCTTCCTTCCTTTTTAAGGATCTTTGAAAACTCAGAAAGTTAGGTGCAGTCCACATCGTTTTATATATATATTATTTAATATAAATTTACTTTATATTAATTAATTATTTATATATTTAATAATATTATTTATATTAATAATATATTTACTATGATTTTGTTGTTATTTGTATACTTATTTAATACAAACTTCTATTAATATAAAAATTTATATATATTTCCAATATTTCTAATAGAAATTTTACAATAATAATAAAGACAGGCAAAGATAGCGACACATAAATGTTCAAAAACAAAAAAGGACCAATTTTTATTAATATATGTTGTGTTACAATGAGTTGGGAAAGTGTACCTGGACTTGCACAAGGCAAGCCACAAGCATCAGGTGATGAGTACAAGAAAGCCCAACGACTGCAATAACCAACTCCTCCAGAAAATTGCTCCAAAACTACATTGCTACCTGACTTCGCTCTTGATTTTCCCACCCTAGAGTGCCTAGAAAAATCTATAAAATTAGGAGAGTGCTCGTTGCCCAAAACCCAGAAACGGTTTTCCTTGGTTCCAACCTTCAAAAATTGACCCTTCACAACTTGGCCCTCCAAATATGAATTATGTTCAATCTCTGCACTCCCAAATCCAACAATCCTCCTCAAATGGCCTCCAAATGATCTCCCAGCTCCCCAACGCCAAAATTTTGGGGATAATGTCGCCCCAACAAATCTCACTCCAATGATTGCGTAGTCCCTGCACTGATATTAGTCTCCCTGCTTTGCATTGTTGTTACTCTCCTTGCTCTATGTTGCTGCTACTCTCCCTACTACTAGAACTCATCCTCCTTGTTGCTATAACTCGGACCTCCTGGTGTTGTAACTCGACCCTCCTGTTGCTCCTTTTCCTGTGGTTGTAACTCGACCTCCTTGTTGTTACTTACCCTGCTATTGTAACTTGACTTACTGTAGCTGGTATGACTTGGACTGAAGTAGAACTCACTCCTAGGACTAGCACTCAAAGTCCACTGAAGCAAAGGTTGAGATCTCCCCTCGGAGACACTTGTGTGCTAAACAACACAATATTGTCTCAGCTGAACAACTGAGACAAATTCGATTTTCAAATAAACAAAAGACCATTATTGCTCCCTCATTCCTTCCTTTTATAATCGCTGGCCATGCATCCCTTTTGGGTCCCTCCACCAATTCGATTTGCATTAAGGAATTTGAATTCCTTCTTCCCCAAGTGCATACTTCATGTGGGCCCCATATTCCACTACTAATTTAATTTTCTTTTTCTCTAATGTTGGTGACCTCCATTTCTCCCAAAAATTAAGTCGGGACTCCCTCAATCTACTTTTCCTAAGTTTTCATGCCAAAACATTCCCAACGCCCAAATTGCAAAAATGGGAATTCTTCTTAACGAAATTAATTTAAATGGGGACATTATAGTCCTCCCCACCAAAACTTGCTTGCCCTCAAGCAATGCCTGAACAAGCACCCTCTTGATCAGCTGAACCAAATAGTCACTATACACAATACCGAGGTCCCAAATGTACGACCGAGTCACCCTGAATCTGTGCACCATCCTGTCATAAATGAATCCCTCGATACCAGGGTCCTATGCTAATCTCAAAAAGATTCCACCATGTTGATGTTGCACTACTCTAACTACGATTGACTGCCCATCGTGCGCATGTCGTATCCTCCTCTCCTGGAATCCAATGGGGAAATACAAAAGGCCAAATACATCCTACCCAGGTATCTCCATGATGCCAAAGCCTACCCATCCAAAGCTAACCATGAACCTGTGCAACAACATGGAAACCCTGACTCGCTATATGATGAAGGCCTCCCAAAACCCCCATGTGTCGACCCAAGAGTGAACTAGATCACTCTCTGCCATGACTCCGCTCATCACGAGACACAGTGATCTATCAACCAATTGAACCCCTTGATCCCATAATCAGACCTGTCGTAGCATAGCTCTAACAACTACTAGAATCCATCCGTGCTTTGTCTCTCATCCCTACATGTAATCAATATATAGGCTCCTAATATCATGAACTAATATGATGCGTGCTAAACGGATTTGTTCCTACCATTGCGTAGTACTCATGACTGCTGGAAACCACATGTGCCAAATAGCGACCCCCTGAATGCAGCCAATAGATAGACATGACCATCTCAGTGTATGCGGATCTGTTCTGCTCCATCCAATCATCACCACTAAGTATGCCATCCGCACCCTCGGTAAAGTGCCAATGCAAAGTCTGAAGCCCGAATACCCAGTGGAAAACTACCTCAGCTATACATGGTATCCCCTACTCATGCCCTGAGTAAAGAGTGACACATGTCTCCCTCGTGACTAGCTCCCCAGACATAGGCTCAATGATGAACAATATGCCACCCCTGTAGATGATCACCTCATCCCCTAACCTTTAGATGTCAATTGACACACCAACCTAGTGCCACTGCTGAAAAGTCTCTCCCTTAGTGCACTGAGTGTCATCCAAATATCTCGGGTGAGTTCTTATTCCCCCACTACTTGTAGAAATTCCCACTGTAGATCAACAGATTATGCAATATAATAAAGCAAAATAGAAGATCTACTTCTACAACAAACTTGCGGATGCTTAATCTATTTTGAGCAAGATCAAATAGAACACATATAACAGAGAAGAAGAAATCATACTCATGAAACATAGAAGAATACTCTGGGGAAAGCCTCAGCTAAAAACCCCGATCTTTGGATTATCATACAAGTGGAAATATGTCGGGATTACACAAAGCATTAGCTCACAAGCTATCCTGCTCTCAGTACAATCCCTCAGTGCTGCTCATAGATAGTCAAAGGCTTCTCACAAACCTTCTCCTCTACCCTCCAAGCTTCCTATTTCCTTGTGCAGTTTCTCCTGGGTCCTCAAGTTGCCACCTGTGTGTAATAATCACTTACACACTGCTCTGACCTTTGAAATAATTGCACAAACCTGAAGGAGATAAATTCCTTCTGCATGGATGAGTTTTCTTTATAGGAAGATTCCTCCAACTAATAGTACACTTTCCCTTCCTTTAATCTCAATTGGGTCTTTCCCTGAACTGACATGCATGAGTTATTTATGAGAGAATATTCAGTTATCTGGAGAACACTAGTTACATGCATGCATGCATTAACTGACTGAGCTCACAATTAGTTCCTCCAACTGTTTGGAACTAATTTAACTAGACTTAAATCAGTTAACTGAGCTAACTAATTACAACTCAAATACAACTCATCCTTATCTTCTTAATTAAGGGATAACTTCCTCAATCAAAGGGAAAATTGTTGCATGTCTTCACATAGACTTCATGTTTGATTTTCTCCAACTAATTAACTCAAGATGCATTATTTAATTAACTATTTTTCAAACAGCTAGTGAGACTAAATTCGAATTTTAATTCAGGGACTAATTAAAATTGGAATCCATCCCGAAATGCTATTTATAGTAATGCTATTTTTAGCACTTCCATTTTTCATTCCTTGTTGCTATGTCCAACACTGGTACCCAAACTACTATTTATAGAAGTGATATTTTTAGCATTTCATGTTGCCATTTTCAACACTCCCTCTCAACAACAAAGGCATTCAACTCGAACTTGATCCTGAACCTTTGGAATGTTCTGCATGCAACACTTCTCCCAAGTGTTATTGCTCCAGTAACTCTAGAAACAAAAAATCTCCCAATTGACCTTCCCGTTGGGCTAGAAACACCCTCTGATGCTGAAGCTCTCTCTGATGTTGAAAATTTATTCCTCTGTGACCTCTGAGCTGCTGCAACACTCCATGCATCTCGCACCATTGCACACCTCTCTATGTCATCCTGCACTAGTGCAACAATCTTGTGCCTCTCGCATTGCTTGCAGTCTGCTAGCTCTGCACTGTCTTGGGATTCCTGCACTGTAACTCTCTATGCCGCTCCATCTTCATCTGTCTCTACCCACTCAACTAGTCCTGCTACTCCTCGTCAGGGCTCTCGTAGCAAGGTCTAATCAAAGAGGTTGGGTACCTCAATGATCCTGCCCCTATTTCAACCTTCTTGGGACTGTCACTCCACATCGCCCCACCTCCGACCTAGAGGTATGGATGCAGGTGATCCCTTTGCCCACTTGGCTCGAAATTTCCCCCTAGTGTAGGTCTCTACATGAGTGGATGCCTCCACTCAATCTCCTCTCAGTTTCTCCAGTTGTGGTTGCTCCACAACCTCCTGAAGTTGCTTCACCAATTATGGCTCCTCCACAATTGTCTGAGACTTCTTCTGGCGCTACATGTTGAGAGGTAATGTACTCTCCCTCTCAACCACAAAGTCTCCAACATTTCCTTGCTCCTCAAGGCTTTGAATGCATTTTGTACCTCAAGTGCATACAGGTTCTTGACTAGCACACCAATTTGTTTCACTTGTCTAGTGGTGATGTGTTGAAGGAAAACCCGTCCCTTATTGAAGACTACATCATAGCCTTTGTCTTCCAGCATTGCGATCGACACCAAATTTTCCTCAGTCTTGGTACATACTTGACATCGGTCAAGGTAATGCGAGCTCCATGCTTCCTCTGAAAAACAACTGTGCCTACTCTTGAGACACTATAATTTTCATCATTACCCATCGTTATGAGTATCTGGAGATCTTTCTCCTCCAAGGTACTGAACAAACTCTTGTCACCGGTCACGTGGAAAGAAGCTCCACTGTTAAGAAACCAACTACATCCCACCATGGATGAAACCATGCATGCGAAGAGTGTGAAATCCAACTCGAACTATGAGGCCAATGCCTCACCTTTAGATCCTTCCTTGGATCCCAACTTGGATTTCTACAGTGGACAATTATTAGCAAAACGGCCCACCTCATGACAATGAAAGCATCGCACTTTCGATTTGTCAAAATTCTTAATACCATGGGAAGAACTGGATTTGGGATGGGACGCCTTCCCTTTCCCTTTCCTCGTACTTACTCACTAAGGCTAGATTTTCCTCATCATCTTTCTTCGATGAGGATCCACCTCTAATGCTTCTTCTTATTTCCTCCTGCATCAGATCTGACCAAAGTCGTTCCGAATCTAGTAGTTTTTCTCTTCCATTAACCAAGTCTTGGTAGCTATGCTAGCTCTTAGGAAGACCAAGGAGTGCAAGACTCACCATGTCATCATCAATGGTCGTGATCCCTACACTTTCAAGCTCATCCCTGTAGGTGGTGAGCTTGTTCAGATATATAGAGATCGTGTCACCCTTTTCACACTTGATTTTCCAAAGCTTGCCTTTCAGCACCAGCTTCCTCTGATCGCTATTGTTCTGATATAGATCTTTCAATGTTTTCCACATTGAAAACGGTGTATCCTTCCCATGGAGGCTCGAGACAATGTGGTCTCAAACTCCCTCCAGGAGGATTCTCCTTGCTCTAGCCACACATTTCTTCCATTCCGCCAATTCTGTAGCATTAGCTGCTGCTGGCTTGGGGACTTCTTGATCAATGAAGTCCTTTAGATCGTTTTCCTCTAATACTGCTTCCATGTGATCCTTCCAGGCTATATAATTTGAGTTGCCATCAAGGACGTACTCGAGTCTTAAACCATTGAATTCCATTGGTGAAATTTGAGATGTGATAAGAATTCAATTTCTATATTTAAGAACCTCAAACTTCGAACTTATCCCTTCTTGTATATTGTTCTTCACTTTGATCACCTTTTCTCTGATACCAAGTAGAAATTTCTCTATAGATCAGCTAGCTTTGATACCGTGTAGAAATTCCCACTGTACATCAACAGATTATGCAATATACTAAAGAAAAATACAAGATCTACTTCTACAACAAACTTGTGGAAGCTTAATCGATTTTGAGCAAGATCAAATAGAACACATATAACAGACAAGAAGAAATAATACACATGAAACACAGAAGAATACTCTGGGAAAAGCCTCAGCTAAAAACCTCGATCTCTGTATTATCATACAAGTGGAAATATGTTAGGATTACACAAAGCATTAGCTCACAAGCTATCCTACTCTCAGTACAATCCCTCAATGTTGCTCATAAATAGTCAAAGGATTCTCACAAACCTTCTCCTCTGCCCTCCAAGCCTCCTATTTCCTTGTGCATTTTCTCTTGGGTCCTCAAGCTGTCACCTGTGTGTAATAATCCCTCACACACTGCTCTGACCTTTGAAATAATTGCACAAACTTGAAGGATATAAATTCCTTCTGCATGGATGAGTTTCCTTTATAGGAAAATTCCTCCAACTGATAGTACATTGTCCCTTCCTTTAATCTCAACTGGGACTTTCTCTAAACTGACATGCATGAGTTATTTATGAGAGAATATTCAGTTATCTGGAGAACACTAGTTACATGCATGCATGCATTAACTGACTGAACTCACAATTAGTTCCTCCAACTGTTTGGAACTAATTTAACTAGACTTAACTCAGTTGACTGAGCTAACTAATTACAACATAAATACAACTCATCCTTATCTCCTTAATTAAGGGATAACTTCCTTGATTTTCTCCAACTAACTAACTCAAGATGAATTAATTAATTATTTTTAAAACAACTAGTGACTAAATTCGAATTTTAATTCAGGGACTAATTAAAATTGGAATCCATCTTGAAATGCTATTTATAGCAATGCCATTTTTAGCACTTCCATTTTTCATTCCTCGTTGCTATGTCCAACACTAGTACCCAAACTGTTATTTATAGCAGGGTTATTTTTAGCATTTCTATTTTTAGCATTTCTTGTTGCCACTTTCAACACTAATCATGCCCAAAGTTGCAAAAGTCAACAAAATAATCGACTGTGCCCATGAGGGATGTAGAAGAGGTTCAAGCGCGTGAGTCGTCGCGGATACTATCAAGTATCGCTCCTCTATGCCCTCGTCGATTTTGGGTGAACTACACCTAAAAGTATGCTCGATGTCTCTATTCATGGATCTCCCTTGAGGAAACACTCCAAGACCTCATTGTGCAGTGTCATATGCCCCTGCATACCAACGATCATCCTAGTACTCCTGGACATGCCACTAATACTGCAGCCTACCCTTGTACACTGTTGGATACTCTCGACTACTGCTATGTCATCTAGTACTGTCATGTGTCTCGCCTGTGTCACTGCACCTGTCACTCCCTGCATGTACTCAATGTGATGTGAGGCACTCCTCCTACCCCACAGTGTAAACCAGCAAGCTGTGGTATACCCCCATGCATCTTCATGCTCCTCTACAGGCCACTACTCCTCACAACATAGACCTACACACCACTAGATGTTATAGTCTAGAATCACCTCTGTATGCATCAAGTGGCAGCTCCTCGTCTATCCTAGTAGATCTGAGCACCCTAAATCCGCACTTGCTAGAGGGGATAACTCTGTTGTGCCAATCCTCAGTGACCCTTGAGTCCTAAACCTCAAAGGGAGAACATTGTCCCCATACAATGCCTGGTTTAGTGGCCTACCCATGCCACCTCCTCCAACCATCCGTTGCCATAGAGCGCTAATCATCCTGCAACCCCATGTGCAACCAACATGCCAAATCAACCCATGGAGGATACTCAAAAACCTTGTGGCCACTAGTGTCGACTGAAAGCCCCCTAAGGAATGCATCATATAGAACAACCCCAACATGTAGTTGTTGCGCCCTGTGCGACTCAGGCCGTGCCATCTTGCTATCTTGGTCAACACATGAAATCTTGCTAGGTATTTCTATCTCTCTTTGTCCAATGGGCAAAGGTAACCTAACAATGTTGTGATCCTCGTCTATGTATGCCTGAAGAGAGTTGCTCTCACTCTCTAACGTGCACTCTAGCTGCACCAGTAGGGAATCCAACCACTCCCCAACGTGAGTCAATTTGGTTGTGGACTCGGCACAAACTACTATCATGCCCTCCAACATGCACTCTAACTGCACCAGTAGGGAATCCAACCACTCCCCAACATGAGTCAATTTGGTCGTGGACTCGACACAAACTGCTCTCATGCCCTCTAACTCCTCATTCTGTTGCAGAATGGCCTCTCGTACTTTCATGGCCTTCTTTCTTAACACTAGAAGGCTATCCCGGTACTAATGAAACTGTGGAGGGCGACTATCCCCTGTAAACTCGGTCACTGCTCTGGACCCATCTGTCTCTTCTCGTACCTCCTCAACGACAAGTATGCCTCCAGGCACCTCATCAACCTATTATGGGTAGCCATATTTTAGAAACTTTGTCATAGCACTGAGTACCTCATCAACTATTGGCATCTTTTCAATAGATGGCCCTTCGAGTGTATGCTCTACTCCCTCAACCAAGGTGTTAACTTGTGCTACCAAGGTGGCCTCCAACAATGGTGACTCGTGCGATACACTAGGTATATCGATGTGCCCCTCACCATCCTATGTCTGCTCCTTCTTAACCTCCTCTTTGAGCTTCTGACATCTAAAGCTCAATCTCCACCAGTAGAAATGCCTCATGGTCTCATCCTCTAACTATCATCATCCTATCCACTCCATTTGAGGGGGTTTGGTGTCCTTTCGGTCAAATATCTCCACGAGCCTCTGTGTGAACTTTGTGTATGATGTGATACATACATGACCCAAATGGATCGACCCTTGGTACCACCACTCCATAGCATCTCCATCCAAGTGAAAAGTGCCATGTCTAATAACATCTACCTCCCTCATGGGGTTAAGCCAGAAATATGTGTCCAATTCTTGTACCCATTTTCTGAAAAAACTCCTAGTTGAACCATCAAAGTGGGTGAGGGTCATTTCCCCCCAATGATACTCACTCTCCCTTGAGCCATGTGTTTGTCTATAGTTCACCCATCACAGTGCATACATGCCCAAATATTCCATGATCTTGTTGGCTACTCCACAAATGGCCAAGATCATGCTCTGATACCACTGTAATGTTCCTAACAGAAATTTTACAATAATAACAAAGACATGTAATGACAGCAACACAAAAATTTTCAGAAACAAATACACATGAACTGGGAATTTATGCAAATCCCCAAATGGCCAATTTTTAATAATAATATATGTTGTGTTACAATGAGTTGGGGAAAGTGCATATGGGCTTGCACAAGGCAAGCTACAAGCATTAGGTGATGAGTACAAGAAATCCCAATGGCTGCAATAACCATATCCTCTAGAAAATTGTGTTGTTGATCCATAACTACAATACTACCTAACTTCGCCCCCTGATTTTCTCACTCTAGAGTACCGAGAAAATTCTATAAAATTAGGAGAGTGCTCATTGCCCAAAACCCAAAAAAACCTTGAAAGGGTTTTCCTTGGTTCCAACCTTCAAAAATTGACCCTTCACATCTTGGCCCTCCTCCATATACGAATTCTATTGCTATGACTGATCCTATCAATATCTGCACTCCTAACTCCAATAATCCTCCTCTAGACACTCTCGACTACTGCTATGCCATCCAGTACTGTCATGTGTCTCGCCTGTGTCACTGCACCTGTCACTCCCTGCATGTACTCAATGTGATGTGAGGCACTCCTCCTACCCCACAGTGTAAACCAGGAAGCTGTGGTATACCCCCATGCATCTTCATGCTCCTCTACATGCCACTACTCCTCACAGCATAGCCCTACACAGAACTAGATGTTATAATCTAGAATCACCTCTGTATGCATCAAGTGGCAGCTCCTCGTCCATCCTGGTAGATCTAAACACCCTAAATCCGCTCTTGCTAGAGGGGATAACTCTGTTGTGCCAATCCTCGGTGACCCCTGAGTCCTAAACCTCAAAGGGAGAACATTGTCCCCATACAATGCCTACTCTAGTGGCCTACCCATGCCACCTCCTCCAACCATCCGTTGCCAGAGAGCACTAATCATCATGCAACCCCATGTGCAACCAACATGCCAAATCAACCCATGGAGTATACTCAAAAACCCTGTGGCCACTAGTGTCGACTGAAAGCCCTCTAAGGAATGCATCATATAGAACAACCCCAACATGTAGCTGTTGCGCTCTGTGCAACTCAGGCCGTGCCATCTTGCTATCTTGGTCAACACATGAAATCTTACTAGGTATTTCTATCTCTCTTTGTCCAATGGGCAAAGGTAATCTAACAATGTTGTGAGCCTCGTCTATGTATGCCCGAAGAGAGTTGCTCTCACTCTCTAACGTGCACTCTAGCTGCACCAGTAGGGAATCCAACCACTCCCCAACATGAGTCAATTTGGTTGTGGACTCGGCACAAACTGCTGTCATGCCCTCCAACATGCACTCTAGCTGTACCAGTAGGGAATCCAACTGCTCCCCAACATGAGTCAATTTGGTCATGGACTCAACACAAACTGCTCTCATGCCCTCTAACTCCTCATTCTGTTGCAGAATGGCCTCTCGTACTTTCATGGCCTTCTTTCTCAACACTAGAAGGCTAGCCCGGTACTAATGAAACTGTGGAGGGCAACTATCCCCTGTAAACTCGGTCACTGCTCTGGACCCATCTGTCTCTTCTCGTACCTCCTCAACGACAAGTATGCCTCCAGGCACCTCATCAAGCTATTATGGGTGGCCATCTTCTAAAAACTGGGTCATAGCACTGAGTACCTCATTAACTATTGGCATCTTTTCAATAGATGGCCCTTCGAGTGTATGCTCTACTCCCTCAACCAAGGTGTTAACTTGCGCTACCATGGTGGCCTCCAACAATGGTGACTCGTGCGGCACACTAGGTATATCGATGTGCCCCTCACCATCTTGTGTGTGCTCCTTCTCAACCTCCTCTTGGAGCTTCTGACATCTAAAGCTCAATCTCCACCAGTAGAAATGCTTCATGGTCTCATCCTCTAAATATCCTCATCCTATCCACTCCATTTGAGGGGGTTTGGTGTCCTTTCGGTCAAATCTCTCCACGAGCCTCTGTGTGAACTCTATGTATGATGTGATACATACGTGACCCAAATGGATCGACCCTCGGTACCACCACTCCATAGCATCTCCATCCAAGTGCAAAGTGGCATGTCTAATAACATCTACCTCCCTCATGGGGTTAAGCCAGAAATATGTGTCCAATTCTTGTACCCATTTTCTAACAAAACTCCTAGTTGAACCATCAAAGTGGGTGAGGGTCATTTCCCCCCAATGATACTCACTCTCCCTTGAGCCATGTGTTTGTCTATAGTTCACCCATCACAGTGCATACATGCCCAAATATTCCATGATCTTGCTGGCTACTCCACAAATGGCCAAGATCATGCTATGATACCACTGTAATGTTCCTAACAGAAATTTTACAATAATAACAAAGACATGTAATGACAGCAACACAAAAATTTTCAGAAACAAATACACATGAACTGGGAATTTATGCAAATCCCCAAATGGCCAATTTTTAATAATAATATATGTTGTGTTACAATGAGTTGGGGAAAGTGCGTCTGGGCTTGCACAAGGCAAGCTACAAGCACTAGGTGATGAGTACAAGAAATCCCAATGGCTGCAATAACCATATCCTCTAGAAAATTGTGTTGTTGATCCATAACTACAATACTACCTAACTTCACCCCCTGATTTTCCCACTCTAGAGTACCCAAAAAATTCTATAAAATTAGGAGATTGCTCACTGCCCAAAACCCAAAAAAACCCAGAAAGGGTTTGCCTTGGTTCCAACCTTCAAAAATTGACCCTTCACATCTTGGCCCTCCTCCAAATACGAATTCTATTGCTATGACTGTTCCTATCAATATCTGCACTCCTAACTCCAATAATCCTCCTCTGGATACTCTCGACTACTGCTATGCCATCCAGTATTGTCATGTGTCTCGCCTGTGTCACTGCACCTGTCACTCCCTGCATGTACTCAATGTGATGTGAGGCACTCCTCCTACCCCACAGTGTATACCAGCAACCTGTGGTATACCCCCATGCATCTTCATGCTCCTCTACAGGCCACTACTCCTCACAGCATAGCCCTACACATCACTAGATGTTATAATCTAGAATCACCTCTGTATGCATCAAGTGGCAGCTCCTCGTCCATCCTGGTAGATCTGAACACCCTAAATCCGCTCTTGCTAGAGGGGATAACTCTGTTGTGCCAATCCTTGGTGACCCCTGAGTCCTAAACCTCAAAGGTAGAACATTGTCCCCATACAATGCCTGGTCTAGTGGCCTACCCATGCCACCTCCTCCAACCATCTGTTGCCAGAGAGCGCTAATCATCCTGCAACCCCATGTGCAACCAACATGCCAAATCAACCCATGGAGTATACTCCAAAACCCTGTGGCCACTAGTGTCGACTGAAAGCCCCCTAAGGAATGCATCATATAGAACAACCCCAACATGTAGCTATTGCGCTCTGTGTGACTCAGGCCGTGCCATCTTGCTATCTTGGTCAACACATGAAATCTTACTAGGTATTTCTATCTCTCTTTGTCCAATGGGCAAAGGTAACCTAAAAATGTTGTGAGCCTCGTCTATGTATGCCTGAAGAGAGTTTCTCTCACTCTCTAACGTGCACTCTAGCTGCACCAGTAGGGAATCCAACCACTCCCCAACATGAGTCATTTTGGTTGTGGACTCGGCACAAACTGCTGTCATGCCCTCCAACATGCACTCCAACTGCACCAGTAGGGAATCCAACTGCTCCCCAACATGAGTCAACTTGGTCGTGGACTTGACACAAACTACTCTCATGCCCTCTAACTCCTCATTCTGTTGCAGAATGGCCTCTCCTACTTTCATGGCCTTCTTTCTCAACACTAGAAGGCTAGCCCGGTACTAATGAAACTGTGGAGGGCAACTATCCCCTGTAAACTCGGTCACTGCTCTGGACCCATCTGTCTCTTCTCATACCTCCTCAACGACAAGTATGCCTCCTGGCACCTCATCAACCTATTATGGGTGGCCATCTTCTAGAAACTGGGTCATAGCACTGAGTACCTCATTAACTATTGGCATCTTTTCAATAGATGGCCCTTCGAGTGTATGCTCTGCTCCCTCAACCAAGGTGTTAACTTGCGCTACCAAGGTGGCCTCCAACAATGGTGACTCGTGCGGCACACTAGGTATATCGATGTGCCCCTCACCATCCTGTGTGTGCTCCTTCTCAACCTCCTCTTTGAGCTTCTGACATCTAAAGCTCAATCTCCACCAGTAGAAATGCCTCATGGTCTCATCCTCTAACTATCCTCATCCTATCCACTCCATTTGAGGGGGTTTGGTGTCCTTTCGGTCAAATCTCTCCACGAGCCTCTGTGTGAACTCTGTGTATGATGTGATACATACATGACCCAAATGGATCGACCCTTGGTACCACCACTCCATAGCATCTCAATCCAAGTGCAAAATGGCATGTCTAATAACATCTACCTCCCTCATGGGGTTAAGCCAGAAATATGTGTCCAATTCTTGTACCCATTTTCTAACAAAACTCCTAGTTGAACCATCAAAGTGGGTGAGGGTAATTTCCCCCCAATGATACTCACTCTCCCTTGAGCCATGTGTTTGTCTATAGTTCACCCATCACAGTGCATACATGCCCAAATATTCCATGATCTTGTTGGCTACTTCACAAATGGCCAAGATCATGCTCTGATACCACTGTAATGTTCCTAACATAAATTTTACAATAATAACAAAGACATGTAATGATAGCAACATAAAAATTTTCAGAAACAAATACACATGAACTGGGAATTTATGCAAATCCCCAAATGGCAAATTTTTAATAATAATATATGTTGTGTTACAATGAGTTGGGGAAAGTGCATCTGGGCTTGCACAAGGCAAGCTACAAGCACTAGGTGATGAGTACAAGAAATCCCAATGGCTGCAATAACCATATCCTCTAGAAAATTGTGTTGTTGATCCATAACTACAATACTACCTAACTTCACCCCTGATTTTCCCACTCTAGAGTACCCAGAAAATTCTATAAAATTAGGAGGTTGCTCATTGCCCAAAACCCAAAAAAACCCAGAAAGGGTTTGCCTTGGTTGCAACCTTCAAAAATTGACCCTTCACATCTTGGCCCTCCTCCAAATACGAATTCTATTGCTATGACTAATCCTATCAATCTTTGCACTCCTAACTCCAATAATCCTCCTCAAATGACCCTCTAAATGATATCCTAGCTCCCCAACTCCAAAATTCCTATGATAGTGTTGCCCCAACAAATCTCACTCTAATGATTGACTATTATTATTCTCCCTGCTCTGTGTTGTTGTTACTCTCCCTACTCTGTGTTGTTGTTACTCTCCCTGCTACTAGAACTCAGTCTCCTTGCTTCTATTCTCCCACTACTATAACTACGCCCTCTTGTTGCTCCTTTCCCTGTGGCTGTAACTCGGTCTCCTTGTTGTTACTTCCCCTGCTGCTGTAACGCGACTTACTGCTACTGGTACAACTTGGAATGAAGTAGAACTCCCTCTTAAGGCTGACACTCAAAGTTGACCAAAGTAAGGGTTGAGATTTCCGCTCAGAGACACCTGTGTGCTAAAAAACACAATATTGGCTTAGTTGAAAAATTAAGGAAAATTCAATTTTCAAATAGACAAAAGACCACTATTCCTCCCTCATTCCTTCCTTTTATAATTGTTGGCCATGAATCTCTTGCGGGTCCCTCCACCAATTTGATTTGTTTCAAGGAATTTGAATTTCTTTTTCCCCAAGTGCTTACTTCATGTGGGCCCCATATTCCCCTACTAATTTAATTTTCTTTTTCTCTAATGTTGGTGGCCTCCATTTCTCCCAAAAATTAAGTGGGGACTCCCTCAACCTACTTTTCCTAAGTTTTCATGCCAAAATATTCCCAACGCCCAAATTGCAAAAATGGGAATGCTTCCTAACAAAATTAATTTAATTGGGGACATTACAAAGTTATATATTAATATTTATTAAAATCCAATTAAAAAAATTATGTTAGTGGACTTGAAATTGCCATTATAATATTGAATTATTTGTGCTTTAACCTTAAACTTGATCAGCTTTATATAAATAGTTTTGGGTATTGTCGTATAGTTTGTAAGGATTTAAGAAATCAGACTTTGATTTATATTTATGTTGAAGTTTACCTTGCGGTTTTTATAATCTATTCATCTTATTTTATTCACACTTCATGGCTTGTTCTATGATTATCATGAGATAACAAAGACAATAGTTATGATAGTTTGTTGTGAAATTTTCAGTGTTACCGGTCTATATTTAGATTAATTTTGAATCTATGAACTATTGAGAGGATCAAATATCTCAAGGTGTACGTTTTTTTTAGTGTAAAACTTAAGAAAAATCTTGTACTTCGAATATTTGATACAATCAATTAGAGTTCGAGACTCTCGATCTTTGCAAATTAAACAACTTAAACTTATAGATTTTAAATTTTGTACCAAAATTTGAACAAAAATTATGAGGAAAAAAACTTGAAAAAGGACCATTTCATCAATTAATTAGACTACACATATTTCTCATATATATATATATATATATATATATATAATATGTATATTGTATATGTAATATATGTATATACATAGTACATACACACACACACACACCACACACACACACCACACACACACACACACACACACACACACACACACATATAATTTCATTTTATTTTATTTCACTGAGTCAAAATGTTTATAGAACATAACATTACGACGCCTCTTCCATATTCGAGTGGAGTTACCTTTCAACTTAATAAAGAAGTAGCTATGTATTTGTACTTCATGGTTTTTCATAGGCATATGGAATCAAAATTATGGTTAGTATTATAATATTTGTGAAGAATTCAATGGAAATTTGGGAATTTCGATTTATAAGACCAATTGCACACCAAAAGCTTATTTTACATTACATTAAAAACAAATAAATACATCAATTATTGGTCTAAGATAGAAATACTATCTTAATCATATAATCAAAATTAGGAGATATTTTAGTTGGACTAAATCTCTAAAATTCAACTAATTAACAACCAAACAACTTACACAACAATTACATTTGATGATGAGGAACATAATTCAATATGCATAAGACAGGTAGGAGTTAAATCTCCAACTCCCTCCCTTAATGAGTACTTGTCTTTGATCTTCTTGTCTGCAAAGTCTTCATTAGCTTATTTAATCATTTTTGAAATCGCATAGAGTGAACTCCATTAAGTTTCATGATAACCCTTGTCAAGGTGTAGTCAGCAAGCTGGATTCTCGAGTTCCACTATCGAAATTTCAAATCATGGATCTCATGAATTCAATACTAAACAAAATCCCAAGTTGTCACATAATCTCACTAGAAGACCACTCACGTCTTCAAAAAATGAGGGATCCTTCCCTAGATCCACAATTGCCAAATTGTCTTGACAACCATCCATATCAAGTTTTACTTCTGGTCAAATTCTTAAAATAGTAGCTTCATACACAATCAATTACCTATTTGCAATAAGAGCTAAACTACAAGTCATTCTATGGACGAGCTTCCATCTACCGAGATACATGGGTGCCAACTGTTGTACTTGCTAGTTGTATAGGAAAGTCATCTATGCATGGATTGTATCTAGTGTCAATTTTACAAAATGACTTCTTTATTTGATTTTGGAAGTTCATAATCACTTAATTTAGAAAAAATAATACTTATATACAACCTAAAGAACATATTATGCATACCATCAACACTTAATCTATCCAATTTTCTAAAATAAGTTAGCAAACAAATTGACTCTCCTTTAGGTTTAAGCCATTCTACCTTTTTGGCAATTAGATTTTCCATCCGCTTATTAATAAACAACATAGGAGTACATAAGCCTTTCTTCATTCATTGTCCCCCCAGTGATCTGGTTAGAATATTTGCAGACCCTCATGATTTAGCTATAATAAAAAATGAGCCTTTCTTACTTTACAATCTAGCTAGCTATAGAGATGCATACATTGAAGAAACCTTCATGATTTCCAATATACATATGCAATTAACCAAATATTAGTTCATTGTACATTGTTCGAGAAAACCAAGAGGGAATCATGCTTGTAATCTGCTTGAAGCATAATGCATCAAACCGAAGCAATGATATATTCTCTGGATCATGATGATCCACCATGGTATTTTGATCCTCAAATTAGTCAAAGGAAATTATACCAATCTCTCAAGATAAATGGGGATCACCAATTCACATACCATTTATAAGTGTAATTATTGCGCTATGTTATAAAACAAAAAGAAGAAGGTGAGTGAACACAAATGCACATTGTAACTATTGACTGCATGCGAGATCTATCTTATCATAACATATCATGGAATCCACACAAATTTTCTGGTTATGCAAATTTTTGCATTTCAACAAGTGTCACTCTTCTATGAACATTGTTACACACTAGTGCACAAGGAAATGGGGTGACTGCTCAACATCGCAGGCTACTGCAAGTGTGTCTTCAAGATGTACCATACACTTCAATCATGTTATTGGGAGATGAACAACTTCAGGCATACTTCAATTATTATTTCACGCAATCAGTGATACCCAAAGGGGGTAGTTGCACGTTGCATCTCACCAACTGATTTAATTTAGTGGTGGGATAACTTGCTATGTAGTGTGACTCCTCTAGGAACACTTATGTAATTTCATCTCCCATAGTATTTATGTTGAGATTCTCCATCCTCATTCACAACAACCTTGCCTTTGTTGTGCTTAGATCGACTTCCACCAAGGAGCTCAAATGTGTATTAAAATACCAGATTTGCATATATCCATTATCAACCCATGTTGCAACAATAGACGACTAATTCTTGACCTGTAACCTGTCATGGATATTCCACTAGACATTTCATCACAACAAATTTGATAATATTATTTAAAAAATATGAAATTCTAAACTATTACAGTTTTATTAGATTTCTAGATTTGTAGATTTACTGATAATAGTGCATGGATGCGAATTATAATTACACATAAAATAGAGAATGAAAAAATAAAATCTCTCACACACATTCAAGACAAGATATGTTCTAGGAAACCCTTTCAAGAGAAAAACCCAACTAGAAGGGGAGGTCGCTTTGCTCTCTTTCCCTGAATGGAAATATGACTGCAAGTAGAAAGAAGTACAATATGTTTCCCATGGGCTGCTACAGTGAACCAATCCTCTCTTTTTTCTCTATCTCCTATCCAACTTGGCTATTTTTTCTCATCTATGGAAAAAATGCACTCGAAAGAATGGAATGACATTTTCCTCCTAGTGGCCCAGTTATAACACAACCTGATATGCTATTAGTGGTTAGGTTTGACTACCTCAACTCTTAACCATAGTTACAACATTGACCCTTCTAGAGTCTTCTACATCATAATCATGTGGGTAGCCCTTTTTTCATGAATAATGGGGGCTAACATGGCATCATCTCAAACTTGGTGGTGAAAACAGGAAGGTCAACTTCTAAGTGCATAACTTTCACATACGAATTTTGATTGACATGATTATTGCATAGTTGGAAAGGAATCTGAGTGTAAAATAACATGAGAAGGTTCAACAATAAGGTGACAATTTTTTAACCCCAAAAAATATCATTTGATGCCTCAAAATTCTCCTAGAATGTTTGAGACCTTATTTTTCCAAACTGGGTCCCACTTGTAAAAATGGTCTCGTGAGTTGATTCATCCACGTTTTCCACTTTGAAAGCATCGAGATGGATGAAAAGAAATATAATGATTGAAAACGGATCACATCTCCCCACTTTGGGAGGATTTTGGTCCCCAAAATCTTCTACTGGATGAGGTGAGAAAATTTTTCCTCCAACTTCTCTCAGGTGTACCATTTAACTTTGCCTAGAAGTTGTCCTTTCAACCCAATCTGCCAAAGGTCACGTTGCCCCTGTCTTCTAGCTTTGGAACTCTTCTACAAAATTGTATCTTTTGTCAACTCTGCCTAAGCATCTACTGCCAAATCCTCCATAGAAGGTAGGACATGTTCCTCTTCCTAATCTAGCATGGAAGGATCATATGGTTTCAAATTCTCTACATTCACAACTTAGTAAATTTGCATATATGGTCGTAAAATGAGTCGATAGGCATTAGCACCCACCTTTTCCAGTATCTCAAAGGTTCCATACCTCAAAGCCTTGTTTTTTTTACTAGATCCTTGTAGCCTCTCCTTATTTAGCAGTAGCCATACTCTGTCTCCCACCTTGAACTATTTCTCTATTCTGTGCTAATTTTGCCTGGCCTTATATATCTCCTGTGACTTTGGCAATGTATCTTGTACCTATATATGGATTTGCATGATATTTTCTACAAATTTTTTAGCCCTCAAGGCATCTCCTGTAAGATATTCCATTACTCCTCCTTTCTACCCATACCTAATGTCCAAAGGTGAAGGCGATAAATATCCAAAACAAGTTTCAAGTGGGGACTTCCCTGTAGATGTGTGGATTGCTCTATTGTAAGAATGTTGTATATATACCATATTTTAATCCCAGGCCTTCGGATTCTTTTGGTTGTATCCCCTTAGAAGTTGCACCAAAGTCTTGTTGATAACTTCTATCTATTGGTCTGCCTATGGATGGAATGTTATATATCTCTTCAACTTTATGTCCATCTTTTCCCACAATGAAGTCCATAATGCACATAGAAATCTTGTGTCCCTGTCTTAAATGATGCTCCTTCGTATACCAAAGTGCACCCATACCTATCTAAAGAACAAGTTCGCTACTTCTTGTCCATTTATGGTCTTTTTACAGGGCATCGTAACACACATCTTGTTGAATCTATCAACTACCACGAATAGGTAGTCATGTCCCTTCTTAGTTGTTGGTAAAACTCCCACAAAGTCCATGGAAATATTATCCCAATGACGAGTGGGTATAGGTAAGGGATGATATATACCTTGTTTCATGTTTATAATCATGTTGGTACAACAAAACATGCATCCTCTTATGAACCTAGATGCTTTCTCTTGCATCTTGGGCCAATACACATACCTCTACAAGTTGGCCATGGTTTCCCTACACAAAAGTGCCCTATAAAACTAGAGGTGTGAGCCTCTCTAATAATTTGCAATCAATCACCTTTACAAACACATAGATCATCCATCCTATAGATTAACCCATCCTAGAGATGGTAGTCAATGGTGTTGTCGACATCATGCACATGACTCTGACTCTGCAACTATTGAAACACCTCCTTGAAGTCCTCATCCTCTAAATATGTCTCTCTCTATGCATCATGGGTGAATGGATCCATGTGCATAAGAGTTACCAAAGATGTGATCTTTGGTTTGGGTGGCCTTGAGAGCATATAATCTAACTTGTTTGTGCTTCACTTCTTGTACTTGATCACCAAATCAAACTATTGTAGAAACCCCATCCACTTGTAATGCCTAGTCTATTGTAGCTTACTCTGGGCCTACAAGTATTTTAGTGGCTAGTGATCTATGTGGATTATTGTCTCCTTTCCCATCAAATAATGCTTCCACTTCTTCACATCTTGCACCAAGTCATAGAGTTCCTTGTTGTAGGTAGGGTAGTTAAGAACTACCCCATGAAATACTTCATAATGGTAGCATATTGGCCTTCCTCCCATAACATACCCAGTTACATCTATCTCCACTTCAAAGGGTTGTTACAAGTTTGGTAATGTTAGAACTAGTGCTTGACTGATCTTATTCTTTAGCTCCTCAAAAGCCCTTTGCTAGCCCTTTCCCCACTGGAAACTCTTGTCACTTTTTATTATGGCATGGAGCGGTGTTACTACCATTGTAAATGAGGCTATGAATTTCCTTAGGTACTGTGTTACCCCAATGAAACTACTAACATCATAAACATTAGTAGGCACCATCCATTTCATGATGGCCTCCATCTCAGTAATATTTATCTTCAACTCTCCTCCACCTGTCACACACCCTGGAAACTACGAAGACTATTGTGCAAACTCACGCTTCTTGAGATTTGCTAGCATTTGGTGATTCTTTAACGTCTCCAACACCTGCGTAAAACGTGAGGTGTGCTCCTCTTAGGTAGAATTGTATACTAGTATATCATCCAAATAGACAATAAAAAATTAATATATAAGCATAGTACATAATTCATTAATCTCATAAACGTAGTTGGTGCGTTACATTAACCAAATGACATGACTAACCACACATACAACCCTTGTGTGGTTTTGAAGGCGGTCTTCCATGTATCTTCTTCTTTGACTCAAACCTGGTGACATAAAAAATTTAAGTCCAGCTTGGTGAACTAATTTTCTTGCTACAACTGATCCAGTAGATCATCTATCCTAGGTAGGGGGTATCTTTTCTTGAGCATGATTTTATTCAATGCCTTGTAATCTATATGCATCCGCCAAGTCTCATCTTTCTTTGGAACAATGATGATGGTTGACCCACATGGTGGTGTACTTGTTTGAATGACACCCTATTCCAGTAGCTACTGCAATCGTTTCTTTACCTCACTTACTTCTATAAAATACTCCACGTACAACCAAATATTTGGCAATGGGAAGTCCATCAATGGCTAGATTTTATGCTCCACTTCCCTCTTAGATGGTAACCCTTTAGTCTCTTGGAACACATCCATCTATGCTTGTAGCAACTGTTCCATTTTTTGTCTCTATTTCTTAGTACACCCATCCAAAGATGCCTTGTCTCTCTGACTCTTCTATAGATTGATTTGCTCTTAAAAACAATAAAACATACTTCTTGTTGGAACTGATCAATTTCTTGGTTTGGTTGGCACTTCCCTGCAAAATTTTTACTTTTCTTTGTGTGCATTGATGATGAATTATTTTCCATATCTAACAAGTCGGTACTAGTTGGATATCCTCATGAATATTTCATCTCGCATGTACATCTAGGGACTTCCAACCAGAACTCCACATACATCGAGGGGAACCACATCTAGTTCTACTTCATCAATAAAATCAACATTGTTGGAAAATTTAATTTTTCATTGTTTTGTCACCTTCAACTCTCCATCCTTATTTACCCATCCCAATGGATATGGGTTTGGATGTTCACGAAATTCCAACCCCAACTTCTTGACCAGCTCTACTGCAATGAGATTCTCTTGCGATCCTAAGTCAAATAGAGCATCAATATTTGTCTTCTTGACCTATATCTTTATATGGAAGAGTTTGGTCATTTCTTTCTCTTCTTGATGTTGAAGTCTGCTTAGGTTCACCTCCTTCTGCACATACGTACATACAATTTTCTCATCCACATTCGAGTTGTTTCAACTTGGTTGCTTAAATCAGTGACATGAGATTCTTCTTCTTTTGCTTCGAGTTTAGCTCCGGACGCAACTTCCAACACTTCTCATCTATATGGATGTCAATGTTGTAGTGGTTGCTGGGATATTTGCATTAGTGTGTAGTGGTTGTTGCCTTTTTATCCTTTCTCCCTTTTTTCTTCTTCTTCCCCTCCTTAGAAGTGCCTTGTTGCTCCTTCTTCTTCGATCCACTTGATTTCACTCCCTTCACACCTATGTTCTCCAGGTATTGTGCATGTACAAAATCCTCATCCACTGATTTGGACTTGAACAACATCACTTTATCCTGCATATGGTGGTGTAGAGCCCCCAAAAAATTGAGGTGTACTTCTGAGTTCTTTGGGGAGATACCCAACATTATGGCCATCTTTCTGAACTCTCTGGTATACTCCAACATGCTTTGCCCCGAATTTTATCTAATGTAGTGCCACTAGATCCACTGGTCCTCAATGTACCTAATAAGGTAAAACTACAACTTAATGAGGGTTTTGAAGTCCTCACACTTAGTCACTGGAGGCTCTTCCTCCAACCTCATGGTTTTTGTGTGGCTCTCCCACCAAGTTAGGGAATGACACTCCAATTTCAGTCATGCAAATTAAGTCTTATGTTCTTCCTCAATTTGATGGATGTTGAAATAAAATTCCAGTTGCTACAACTAGTGATTCAAATTCAGAGCATTGATCTCATTGTGTTATGAATTGATATCGATATTTTCTTCCATTTTAAATAGGGGTTGTGATTGATTCACGACACTTGAACTGGGATAATCTTTTCTAGGTTCTTTCTTCGGTTGATTCTCTATTTCTTCCAGGTCTTCTAACCCCCCTTGTGATTTGTCCTCTGCATTTGAACCCCCATCTTCTCCAAATATCCCAAGATTATTGTTCAGATCCGCCACGAGGAGATTTACAGTATGGCTTATATCTGTGACTTGTTGCTCGAGTCACGAAAACCTCTCCTTTGTATGATCATAAGGTTTTTTCGTAGATTCATAGACTATGATTAAGGTTTTTCAAATTTTCGCCTAACCGATCTAGATCCCCTACAAATCTCGATAAAATACCCAAATAAAACTCCTTTGATACTAATATGATCTGTAAATTGTCATGGATATTCCACTAGATAGTTCATCACAACAAATCTGATAATATTATATTAAAAATATGAAATTTTACACTATCACAGTTTTATTAGTTTGTAGATTTAATTATAATAGTGCATGCATGCGGATTTGAATTGAGTAGAAAATAGAGAATGAAAAAATAAAATCCCACACACACATTTAAGACAAGATATGCTCTAGGAAACCCTTTCGGGAGAAAAAACCAACTGGAAGGTGAGGTCGCTTCGCTCTCTTTCTATGAATGGAAATATGGCTACAAGTACAAAGAATTATGCCTTGTCTCTTGTGGGTTGCTACAGTGCACCAATCCTCTCTATGTGCTCTATCTCATATCCCTCTTGACTATTTTTCTTAGCTATGGAACAAATGCACTTGAAAGAATTGAATGCCCTTTTCCTCGTAGTGGTCTGGTTATAACACAACCCGATAGCCTACTAGCGGTTAGGTTTGACAACCTCAACTCTTAACTCGAGTTATGATATTAACCCTTCTAGAGTCTTATACATCATAATCACATGGATAGCCCCTTTTCCATGAATAATTGGGGTTGACGCGACATCCTCCCAAAATATGGTGGTGAAATTAGGAAGGTCAACTTTTGAGTGGCATAACATTCACATACAGAGTCTGATTTTCACACTTCTTATGTCATTGGAAAGATATATCTATGTATAATAGCATGAAAAGGTGCAATGCTAAAGAAACGAAGTTTTACCCCGCAAAAATGTCATTTGATGCCTCAAAACACTCCTGAAAGGTTTCATACCCTGTTTTGCTAAACTGGGTTCCACAGGTAAAAACAATCTCGTGAGTTGATTCCTCCACTTTTTCCACCTTGAAAGAATTGAGATGGATGAAAAACAATATAATGATCCAATTGAGATCAATGTTGCTTTGAGTGTCTGTGATTTATGCAACCTTAATGAGCCACAATTCCTCTCTTTCCCATAGGCCCATTGAACGGAGCCACATAAAAACTCCAAAGGAATCCTCGTAGGTTGTACTGTCTAAAACAACTCAACTCATCTACAACTCATAGATATAGGAATTGAAGACACAGGAACACATAAAAAATTTCACAAACATATGTTAAATTAATCTACATCTCTATTCTAACCATAGAGCAATTAGCTCTCACATATCTCTCACACATATACCTAGGCCCTCCATTAAGGGAGTTAACCCAGAGCCACTGGCTTTGATACCAACTTGTAATCCCACTAAAAATATATTTACATTACATTAAACACACATAAATAAATCAATTATTGGTCTAAGATAGAAATACTATCTTAACTATATAGTGAATTAGTTGAGAGAATATCTCAACCAAACCAAAGTAGGAGCTATTTTAGTTTGACTAGGTCTCTCAAATCCAACTAATTAACAACCAAGAAACTTACACAACAATTACATTTAATGATGAGAAACATCATTCAATATGCACAAAACAAGTAGGAGTTAAATCTCCAACTTTTTGTTTCCTAAATTAATTTGATTTTGCATGTGATACATGTACTTAACAATCTCATATGTTATGGTAAGGAATTTTTACTTAGTAGCCTGTTATTTTGATCAATTTGTGTCATATGAATTGTTTACTGATGTAATTATGGTCTGCAGGGTAGACAATAACATTATAGATATAAATAATTTATTGAAAAGTGGAATATAAATAAATGATATTTTTTTGTTTTAGTGTATGTTTTTCTTTTTTTCTTTGAGTCCAATATATTATTTAAGTGAAATTATACATTTAAATTTCTAGAATTTGTATAATCTAAATGTTTAAATTTTTTTAATGTGTTAAATTCATTTATTTATTTAACTAGTCTAAATCCATCTTAACTCTAGATTAATTCTGGATTTAGCACTGAGAGGGATCAAATATCTTGAGATGCAAACCTCTTTTATAGTCAAAAGATATTTGATCCATCTTTGCACTTAGTAGATCTAGAGTTAAGATAAATCTAGGCTGATATATAATATATACAAAGTTGACATTGAAATATTTTATTTATGATTCACATTGTCCACATTAAAATATTAATACATGTCCCTTTATATTTGGAAGTATATCCATAGGATATAATCTCTCTTTTATATATTTACTTTAGAAGGAAATTAAATTTAGGTTAGAGGTATCCAAGGGAAACCCAGTAAAGTGATATGCTATAATAACCTGACAAAATTGTTAAAAAGGAGACACCAAGGTGTAAATGCATAATTTTGTTCATTAACTGTTCAAACATCTATATCTTCTACTCTAGTGGATCTCCGAAAGGTTATAAGCAATCATTCTAGGGTATATAGAGAGATGCCTAAGGGACTTCCTCCTACTCGAGATCATGATAATGCTATTCATTTGCACCCTGGAAGTGTAATATCTAACATTAGGCCTTACAATTTGTTATCACTCAGGTTGTTCCCTGCTTCCTAAAGGGAATACGGCCGAGGTAACCATTGACCAATCTTTTAGCTACAGGTCCTAGCCTACCTGCAACCAGAGAGGGCTCTCTCTTTATAGTTTAGCTTTGTTGATGAATGTTTTTAGGCTAGTTATGGTGCACTGTTTGTTTGAATTTGGTGGGTTGGTGAATTCAGATAGAACTAAGATACAGATTACAGGACAATTTTTTCCATTGGGCGATGGAGTTGAGGTATTTGTGCTTTTGAAAGTGGATTTATGAAGACAGAGTGTTGCTGCAGAGAAAGTTAGGCATATGTGAAACAATTTATCATATTTGTTGATGAAATTATGGAATTAGTGAGTGAAAGGCAGTTAAGAATCTTTCACTATGCTAAATGAAGAGACATGAACGTATTGCTTAAGAGCAGTTAAGAATTCTTAAACAGTATTCATCATGACAGGATAAGTTCAGACATGAGCACTTAAGAATTCACATCTATGGCTAATCCAGAAGAAAACATATTTAGAAATAGAGATTGAGCATAGGGTGTTTGAAACAAATCCTAGGCTATTCTTTTTCACTACTTACTAAGATTATGAAAACATAAGAGTTATGGAATACACAGGAAACACATACACAGTTAAGAGAAACTTATTGATTCAACAAATGACACAGGAATTCTGCAACAAAACAGAGATTTACATATCCATCTTCAGACAGCGTTGGAACCAGAAATCTCCGTCAGCAATTTGTATTATCAAAAAAGTCTCCAGAATACAACAGAGCTCTTCAGAAAGAATCACACTACAACCGACCCTCAGTGCGTTATCTGAGGGGATATATATACAAAAATAGGGTACAAAATATCTCAGTAGAGAGTTATTGTGTAATAAATTGCACCACCAACTCTCTTACAAAAAGTAAATGATAACATAAATATAACATTTAATGCTGAGATAGCTGATATTTTTCTGTCAGACAGATTTGACTTTATGGCTCTGGAAAGTAGGCTGTAGTCGTGCCTTTAACTTTGCGTTAATTGAGCCTGCTGTCTGGGTGCATTGCTGAGTCATTTGCACGGCTGCTTGCTGTACCTGTATGCTGATCTGCCTGCTGACCTGTAAACTTTGATTTTTCTCAAAAAAGGCAAAAAGCAAAGTGGATTTATCTGGGAAAAATCTCCAGCATTGCTTGCCACCAATCAACTGGGGGTAGCTGATGCCTCCTCATTTTTACTACTGTTTCATCTGCCTCAGTATGTCTGTAAAAGTTTGGAGGGATTTCGAACAGATGATTTATTTCATGTTCAATAAAGAACAGATTTTCTAGCTTGTCATAGAGAGATTGCCCAGAGGGAGGCCCTGCTTCTTCTGTGGAGCTGCTGGATGCTGTGATCTAGTTTTCAACATAATTGTTGATCCTTGTCATATACTGATTATATGATAGTAGATGTCCTGTGCTAGTCACTAGGCTTGGCACTCCTTTGTCCTGTAGTATAGCCATTTTTGCTCTAAATTCATCTATCTCTGCCTTCATCTCCTGACATTTCCTCTCAAATGTTTGAGTAAAATTCCTTAAGGTCAATACCTTTTTGGCTGTGAGGATTGTATCTGTTCTGCTGCTTATTTGTAGAGTAGCCAGTTCCTCTCTAGTGCAGTTATTGAGGAAATGAATCATTTTGGTGGCCTGCTCAGGCATTATTCCCAGGGTTGTCCTGGCTCTCTGAATCTCCACATGAGCTACATCTATTAGCTCCACCTGTTCAAAAATTGCCTGAATGGACCTCCATTGGTCCTATATAGATTGGACAATTTTGGCCCAAATAATCTTCTTTATTTCTGCTAGGGTTTTACCTAGCATCAACTCTTTTTCTAGAGTTTTCACTTTGGCCTCCAAGGCCTTTATTTCTCTTTTCTTTTCTGCCACTGTCATCTTTGATTTGTCATAACTGGCCTCCAGCTTGGCCAGTTTTTCCTTGGCAATATTTATTTCAGTGACTTGATTTTCCAGCTCTTTAACAGCCTTCATCAATTCCTCCATTCCCACGCTGGATTCTGCTGCTGCTGTTGCTTCTACTGTTGCTCCAGTTGCTGATGTAGCTGTAGTAGGTGCTGGAGCAGTAGGAGGGGCTACTGTTACTTGTGCTAGAGGGGCAGTTTCAAGGTTTGTTGAAGTTTGAGGGGGCTGGGAGGCTGATTCCCCTTGCTTGTCCTGTATAGCTTTCTCTAACTCTGCCTCCATTTGCAGTATCCTTTGGTTCAGGACTAGGAGAAACTCCATAGCATTATCCACCTGTTTTTCTTGTGCAAGCTCTGTTGTGTCAGGATGGATGGTAGGAGGAAATTTTACCTGTTTCCTCAATGCAGCTATATCATCCTCTTTTTTCTTCATAAGGGCTCTAACACCCTTTGGGTATTTTGGGTCATGTCCCAAATCAATAATTATGTCCTCCAAAGTCTTTATTCTATTGTCTTTCGCGGAGGAGGAAAACCTCTCCAAATCAAGCTGTCTGTTTTTGTGCTTTAGGGATTCTTTTAGCTGATGGGCCAGCATTGCCCTGTCAGCAAGTGTTGAATACACCATCTCCCCAGTTTGTTTCTGTAGCTCAATTTGATCCATGGGGTGTATGTCTTTAGCAAAGACCTCTAGATTTGTCCTGTATTAATCTGCTGTGGTCTTTGGATGTGGGACTTTGGGCTTCAGATGAGTGAAGATCATCTTTTCTTCCTTTAGATCAAAGGCAGCCATCAATCTTTGCTTTTCGGCTGGGGTTGTATTCAGGAATTTCTCATAGAGCTGCACCTTTAGCAACTCATTTTGTGCCTTGATCTCTTTGAAGCCTTCTTTAACTGTAGCTGGCTTTTTGCCCTGTTGTCTGGAGGAAGACACCTCCATAGTATGCTGTTGAGCCTGCTCTAGCTGAAATGAGCTAGTGGCAGTCTGTTGGCTCGTTTGTCTTTCTTTGCTTTGGCTTTCTGCCAGCTCTTCACTTATGTCTCCTTCTTCTGCTTCAGGGTCTACCCTCGGCCTC
>APFE030383888.1:143178-160208 GCA_000404065.3 Pinus taeda
GCCTCTTGGCCTCTGGTTGCTGTGATGACCCTGTTGGAGGTGTGACCTCCTCTCTGTCTCTCTTTTTCCCTCTCTCATCATTGAGAGGAGTCTGCAAAATGGGTTTTGAGTTTGTTCAGTTTGCTGTGGAGGGGCCTGCTCTGATTGTTGATCCTTTGATGTGCTAGGCTACCCTGTCTCTACCTCTTGCTGTTCATCCATCTTATCCTTTCCCTTTCCTATAGTTGTTGTTGCTGGAGCTTGTTGGGTGTCCTGTGCAGCTGGAGCAGTAGAGGTGCCTTCTCATGCTTGGACTGGTTGCTTGAACAAGACCTGTTGACAAGAGTCTAAGTCAAGAGTTTTTTCCAAGTCCTTTACAGTCTCCTCCATTATTTCTTCCTGAGTTAATTCCTCTACGATTGATTCAGGCACCCATTTATCTTGATTAGCAAAGTGTTGTATTTGTGGGATTGGGCAATTCTTATAGACTAGCAGCCTATATTTGACCCTCCTGGCACTGATGAAACCTTCAGGGTCATAAGGGACCCACCAGAAGCTTCTTTTGAGTTTGAGCTGTTGTCCTAGTATTTGATCAACTTCTTGCCAACCATCTTTTTTTGTTATACAAAGGGCCTAGGTGGTCCTGACTTTAGTTGGCTTTCTTTGCACTGTGAAATCTGTGTCAGAACAAGACGTTTATAAGCTGTCTGTAGTACTCCAGGGCAAATAGCCTCATAGGCACATATTTTGGGAGCCTGTAGGGACAGAGCTCACAACCATAAATTCTGATGACAGTGTGATTTTGGTATAAGTACCAATCACCAATTTTGTAACTCCTGGATAACTGCAAGATTTTCTGCATATCCTTGGACAATCTGATAGGAGGGGGGTCCTCTTTAAGAGGCATGTGACTGGATACACAAACTGATCAATGATTTCACAGTATGAGTAGGGGGAATTCTGGACTTGGTGGAAGACTGAAGACCAGAAGATCATAGACCTCCTCTGACCCTGTGAGTCTAGCTTCTTGATTGAGCACTGGAAGCAATCTGTTTGGTAGTACAAGAATAAGTGATAGATGTATGAGGAATATTTGAATATTGCCTCCCTCTTCAGTCTTGTCAATTGATCACGTATCTTATTGGCAATGTATTTGGCATAATTGTATTTCATAGTAGGGGGCTTCACAAGGCTATACGCTGAGAGCATGACCAACACAGTTAGATCAACATGCTTATTTGTAGTGAACACCAGCACAGAGGTTAGCATGTCTACCAGCAGCTTGCCAACCTCATTGAAATCTGCATAGGAAAAAGGAGGTGGCCCAGAAGGTTGGCAGTCTTCCTTCATGAATTTCCTGGCTATTGCAGCAATGTCTGTGCTAGAGAGTTTGGAGCCCTCATCTAGCAAGTAGTTCATGGAGAAGGGGTATAGCAGCTAGGTCTGCTTGTAGTTCAGCATCTGGTTGATGGAATTTGGAGTTATATAAAAGAGGATGCTCCCAGATGGAGACTTCACAGCCCTGAGTTTCTGGTCATAGTTTTCTGCACATAGGTGGATGACTTCAGGGAAAATGTTCACAGAAAGCAAGAAGTAGGTGCACAGATTAGATTGCCAGATGCCATACAGGTCACTGTTGTCCAAGTGACTGTTTCTTAGTTGGCAATATGTTTGCAAGTGACTTCTCTATGCCACAAAGTCTGTAATGAGAGCATCACTGTCCACCAGTGGCATAGCTTCTAGTTCTCTGTTAGGTGGATTTATAGGCACTACATCCAGAGCAGCTGGTGTGGCCATTGTTTTGTTTTAGCTGGATGCTTACTGTATTTCAGGCTTGATGTGAATGTTGAGGAAATGGCTTACTGATCTCTATTTGCAGTGAGTAGTTTGGCAGTGCAAGGAGGCTGTTACAGGCTTAATCAATCTGTGAGGCACTCTGTTTTGAAGAACTAGAGTGTGTTTGAGCTGGCTAGCTGGTTACTTGCAGAGAATTCCTTTAGCAGGGGTTAGGGAACTATTAATTCAGTCTTCTAGCCGGTAGCTCGGTTTCTTTAATTGCTCTTTGTGGAAAAATGGTGAATTTCACAGAGGGTCACGGGTTTCTTCGAGATTTGCATCACGCAGGGGTTTCAGTGGATTTTTAAGTAGATTTCAGTGGTGAATTTAACAATGTGGGTCTTTTGATTGAGTTCTTTATGCAAGAAAGTAGGATCGCAAAGGAGAACAGTGGATAAAAGAGGATGCCTGCGGCAAATACCTGGTTTTAATGGCGTGGGAGGCGTTTGCACCGGTCGAATTGGAGGAATTGCAGGTACTTGGGTTGATATTGGAGGCGGCAGCAACTTTGGCGGGTAGCTTTTGATTTTTGACTGTTGTAGGTTGAATCGCATGCAGAGGAGCTCCGGAAGTCGTAGAAAACAATGCGAAATAGCAGTTAATTGACGCCTTTTTATGAATTTTTGGCATATTGGCGCCTTTTTGTGATGACATCATGCTGACGTCATCATGGGCCCGGGTACGGATGGGTGACGTGGCAGCTGACGTGGTTGCCCAGGTGGCAGTGACATAGTGGCAGGGTGGACAGGGTGACACGGTGGCCGGGGGCGACGTGGAGGCTTGGTGGCAGCAAGGTGGGGTGACGTCAGCACGGGGGGAAGGTGGTAAGCGGTCTCCCCGGAGGGGCCTAGGGCGGTAAGCGGATTGGAGGGGAGGGGGGGCAGCGAACACCGTGGGCGCCTGACGCGTGGCGGGGTACAGCGGCAATATCACCCATCCCCCGGACGCAAAAGGTCGGGCAGGTTCGTTGCAAGATCGACCGCCCACCGTTGGATGGGCAGGGCAGAAGATCATGCGGTGGGCGGTAATCGCGAGGTAATGGCGTGTTAAATGCAGTGGGGACCCGCCCCAATAAATTAATTAATTTAATTAAAATCGGGTGCGGGGGGGGGTAGGAACTTTAGGTTTTGGGTTTTTTCGTTTATTAATGTTTTAATAATAATAAAAAAACATTACAAACACAATTTAGAGAGCGGAAAGGGGTAAAGGGTTCTAGCAAGGGCGGGGATTTTGATTTTTTGACTTTTAACCATAGTTTTTTGCCAAACCCCATAGTTTTAGGATGCTTGAGGGTTAATACTAACCCTTGATGTGTTAATATTTCCCAAGGAAGGGATATATAGCTATAGTGCTAGGGGGGGGTATTTATAGATATTTTTTGGGAGATTTTCATAGATTCTAATAGAACTAGGAAAAAAGGGGGGAGTTAGGGAGCTACATAATACATTAGTGGTTAACATGATTTTGTGAGGTGAATGAAGGGGTAAAGCTAAGTTCTAATAGGTAAAACTTAACTTAGGATTTTGAGGACAAATGAGATGATAAAAAATATGTTTTACACAAAAAATGTGGCTTCTTTTCATGTTTGCACTTCATGGCTTGACCAAGTAGTTTGTGATGCAATGAAGTGGAACTGGACACATGAGCAGATCTCAAGGCCCTTGGGAGTGTTAGTAAAATGAAGCTTGGGGGAAAATGGGGAGGTTAGAAATGCTTCCAATGCTTGTCCTCTACTCTTTGCTTTTGAGGCCAATACCCTGAGTGGCATAAGTTTTTGCACTTAATAGGCCAATTGGTGATGGCTCTCCATTTCTGCAACCTTTCACTACTTACCCATCCTAGTAATCCTAACATTTTTTCTTCATTAAAGTGGGTGCACCTGAATTAGCAGACCCTGGTTTTCCTCTTTTTCTTTTGACTGCCCTCTTATCTAAAACCTACCCTTATTTCTTCCAAGGCCCCAGATTAAGCACTTGGGCACCTTTATTTCTCTACCTAGCTAGTCATCTGCCAAGCTTGAGCTGTTTGGTCACGGAACATTCTCTATTCTGCAGCAAGAAATTTAACCATGGCATGGTCCAATTTAGATTGTTGGGCCATCCATCAAGTGTGATTAGCAGCAGTATTTGCATAACTTGACACTACCAAATAAGCTAGTAGTGGCATTTTGACTGGCCACTTTCCTGGTCTTTAGTTTGGGGTTCATTTTCACTTTTCTCTTGACCACTTGATTTTCTTGCCTTTTGATTATTCTTTTAATGCATACCCTCTTTTCATTTTTTAATTTTTTGTAGCATGTACACAAAATATGGAACCTTTGCAGCCTGCAATGATGAACATATTTAGCCCTTCCACTGTCAATCTTGAAAGATGAAACCTATTGGTATAGGAACCTAATAGTGGCTCCACTTGGGGATGGCTTTTCCTGGTGGAAAGCCAAGAATAGCAGGTCAAATGGCCTTATTTTCTTCCTCTCACTGTAGGGAATTTGCTCTAGTATTGCCACCTTTGATCTGCAGTAAGTGAGATGGTATGCAGTGTTTCATGACCTCTTTAGAACAACAATAAATATTTCATGACTTGCCAGCCTATATCACTGCTTATCATGGGTTTTCTATTTTGAAGACCTTGCTCACTTCTGTTCATCTGAGCTTTCTCCAATATCTATGTCATCTTGATGTGGTTTTGCTGATCATTCTTCACAATCTGTTGTAGTTGCTCTTCTATATATCTACTGTAAAAAAGAAAAAAGTGCTTGAAAATATAGACATTTATGTACAATATGGGGCCATCCTATGCTTATGTATCATGGTAGTGCTTGAGCATTCTCTCATTCACTGGGCCTTCATCATTGTTTGACTCATCTAGACTCTTGAGAAAGAAGGTATTGTTACCTTGCACAACTTGAATTACAAATGGCCCTTTCCATAGAAAATCAAACTTGCCATGCTTTCCTTTGTCTTCCCTCCTAGAGTCCCATTTCAATACTTTGTTACCCATGAAAAAGTCCTCAGCCTTTGTTCTTTTGTCAAACACCTTTTTAAGCTTTTCCTGTAGGACCTGGGTTCTATGATACACTTCTTCCCTTGTTTGTTGTAAGTGGATTGTTTGATTGATCCTTCTCTAGATATCATTGGGTTCAACCTGTATTTCCTGCAGTAATTTGATCACAGGGATCCCAAGGGATGATGGGAAAACTGCCTCTAGGCCATATACCAACTCATATGGGCTAGTACCAATAGATCTTTTTGTGGTCAACCTATCTGCCCATAGTGCATTTACCAGCTTTTTATGCCAATTCTTTTTGTTTTCCTCCAAGACCTTTTTAATGATGTTGATTAGGCTTTTATTGGAGGACTTAGCTAGGCCATTGCCCTGAGGGTAATAGGCTGTTGAGTGACCTAGGGTGATATGATACTTGTGACAGAAGCTGATCATTTTCTTAGATTTAAAGGCAGCTGCATTATCTGTTATGATTTTCTCTGGGCAGCCAAATCTAGACAAGATATTGGTTTCTAGGAATTGTATGATAATTGAATCATTTGCTTGTCTACAAGGTATAGCCTCTATCCACTTGGTGAAGTAATCAGTAGCTATCAGGATCCATCTATGCTAGTCTGAGGATGAGGGGTGAATTTCCCCAATGAAGTCTAAGCCCCATTGTTGAAATGGTTTTTCAGTTGAAATGGGCCTGAGGGGTAAGGGGAGTAACTTTTTCTTCCCTTCAAAGATCTGATATTTATGACATGACATTACAAAATTTTTTGAATCAGTAAACAGGGAGGGCCAATAGAATCCAACCCTCAGGATTTTATCAGCTGTGGATTTCCAATATAAGTGCCCTCCACAGTCTCTTGCATGAAATTATCTAAGGACCTTATCAGCTTCATCTGAAGTCAGGCAGTTGAGTAGGACACCTTCATGATTTTTCCAAAATAAAACATTGTCTATGATTCAAAATTTTGCAGCCTTTAGTTTTAGAAATCTGTTCTTGGTTCTGGAAAACCCTGGAGGAGCTTGCAGGTTCAATAATACAAAACATATGTCAGCATACCAAGGTGATTGTAGAAAGGCTTGATTGATCTGTGGAGTCGCCATCTCCTGTTCGTTATCCAGTTCATTTATGTCAAGGGCTTCAAAGTTAGTCTCAGTCATTAGTTTAGCTAGCCCTTGTCCTTTTATAAGTTTTGTTGGTTTGATTTCTATATCATATTCCAGAATATTGGCAATCCATTTGCCCCTCTTGCCTTCCAATCCCTCTTGGGTTAAGATATCTTTAACTACTGCATTGGGCACATATGCAATTATGTGAGAGTATAGGATGTAAACTCTGAAATCCATTATGGCCTTTACCAGGGCATATGCTTGCTTTTCCATGATTTTGTACTTGAGTGGGGCATCCCTAAGGGCTCTACTGAAAAAGGAAATAGGTTTTTCACATCCCAAGTCATCCTTCTGCAGTAGGACAACAGCAATTGTGTTTTCAGAGGCAAAGGAGAAGATTATAAAGTCTCTATCAAAACTAGGGCTTGTAAGCACAGGTGTTTTTGTTAGGGCTATCTTGATTTATTCAAAGGCTTGTTTAGCCTCAATTGTCCATTTGACCTTGGCATCTTTCTTGAGCATATTGTTCAACAATCTTATTAGCTCAGCTAAGTTAGGAATAAATCTTCTTAGGAAATTAATTTTCCCCAAAAAGGCTTGTAATTCCTTGATGTTTCTTGGATTGGGGACTTGCAGTATAGCCTGAATCCTATCAGGGTCAATTCTTATGCCATCTTTTGAAATTATATGACCAAGGAGTTTGCCTTCTTCCAGGCCAAATAATGACTTCTTTGGGTTTAAATAAATGCCATACTTTCTGCAAATTAAGAACACTTGTCTGAGGTGTTTTAAATGCTCCTGGTCTGATTTTGAGAAGGCTGTTAGATCATCAAGGTATATGACTAGGAAATCATGGATTTCTTTGGCAAAGGCTATATCCATTGCCCTTTGAAATGTGGCTCCAGCATTCTTGAGTCCAAAAGGCATTTTGACATATTTGAAAGTTCCCCAAGGTGTGGTGAAGGTAGTTTTATCTTGGTCATCTGGGTGGACTAGGATTTGATTGAATCCTGAGAAGCCATCCAGTAATGAGATCCTTGAAGCTCCCACTACCCTTTGTAAGATGTGATCCATTTTTGCAAGGGATAGTGGTCTTCGAGAGAGACTTTGTTTAAATTCCTCAGATCAATACAAAGTCTTATCTCCCCAGTTTTCTTTCTTGTAGGTACAAGGTTGGAAATCCATTCAGAAAACCTTATAGGAGCAATTATGCTAGCTTCATACATTTGTTTTACTTCTTTTTCTGTTAGGGGAAGAAGTATTGGATTGACTCTTCTCAGTTTCTGTTTAAAGGGTTTTTGGTTTTCTTTCAGGGGTATTGTGTGCTGGATAACTGTAGTATCATAGGACTTAAGGTCCTCATAGCTCCAGGCAAACACATCCTGGAACTCTTTGAACAGTTTGATATATTCTAATTTCTTATCAGGAGGTAAGGTCCTAGAAAGCTTGATCATTTTGGGATTTTCAATGGTCCCAATGTTACACTCTTCTATTTCTGCATTGATGGGTTGCATCTTTGGTTTCTTAGAGAGATCATTTGGATAAAAAATGTCTTCTAAAGGAGCAAGACCTGTAGGTAAGAAATTGTCTTTTAACTAAATTACTTCTATTTCTTCCTCATTAATTTCATCAAGCTCTATTATCTTTAGTTTCTGCAAATTGGCAGGGTCAAAGGTTGTAGGATGTAATATCCTATCTGCTGTTTCAGCTGATATACTGGTGTTTGGTTCATGCTTTTGGTTTTGATCCTCCCTAATGCTTGTGTCAATGTTTAAGTTTGAGAATTCCTCCTTCATGGTTAAAAAATTGTTTATCTGAGCGTCATTCTCAAAAACTTGCCAATTATTTACATTGTCTAAGACAGAGGGCCTGTGCTTGATCTCAGCAGTGAATTGGTGGTTAGGCCCAAAAGGAAGCTTACATGTACTTGCAAAGGTTGCCAGACTATGAGCATGCAAGTTGTGGTTCCTAAGTATTTTGGTGAGCTGATATTCTGGGAAGTTGTTGAGCAAGTCTATTACTGCCAACCTATAAGACCTCAGCCTGGGATCATTTGTAACAAAATTTCGCTTTATCTGTTGGATAATCAGGTCTGAATCCCCCAATATGGAGACTTTGGTCACTCCTAGATTCTTAATCAGTTTGAGACCTAGTAGGAGGGCTTCATATTCTGCCATGTTATTTGTGCATCGGAAGTTAAGCCTATATGCATGACCTAGAGCATGGTCATTTTGAGTATTGTGTATCCATACCCCTGCTCCTGCTCGAAGATTATTTACTGAGCCATCAAATTATAAATACCATAAGGTTTCTTGGTCAGTATTGGTTTCAATTGATTTACAGACTTGTTCAGTTTCAATTGATTTACAAATTTGTTTAGTGGGCAAGTCTAGTCTTGGTGATTCTTGTGACATGTCAGCAGAGTCTACTATTTTAATGAGATTAGTGATCCTTTGTTCAGCAATAGTGGATTGTTCATTCATATGCATGCTTTCCTTTGTTTCTAGGAGCTTGAGCTCAGTTTTGGGGCATATATCAGCATTGTACAGTATGAAGGAGTCCATGTCTGAATGGATGGAGTAGATAGGGAAATTTTGGGGTTTATCCTGGTTGCTGACCACATATTTCATGAGTGTCTCTCTATACAGTCTCTTTGGCTGGCCAAAGACTGAAATTGTGGAATATGACATGTCTAGTTGAAAAGATCCTTGGAGTTTGGCACCCCAAGATCTTGATAGGAGCATACCATATTTAGGTGGAATGTGAGCCACTACTACATCCATTAGAATTGTTTTGGCTGGATATTGGATTAGGGATACAGAGAGGTCTTTGATCAGGCCTAAACATCTTACCTGGCTGGAATCAAATGAAAATAAATCTTTATAGGGTCTGGTGATGTCTAATCCAAGTTTTTCCATTACTGATTTGGGCATTAGGTTATGAGAGGCCCCTGAGTCAAACATGGCATTGTGTAATAATTTGTCATGAATGTTTAGGCTTACATAGAATGAAGGAGTTCCTCCATCCCCTGATTTGCCATTGACTTCTGAGCCAAAAATCAGTTCTGGTTGGTCATCCAGAATGTTGACTGCATCCCTATTTTCTGGTACTTGCAATGATCTATTGATTTGTTATCTGAAGACCTCATGTTTGGCTAGTTCACACAGAGGGATTGCAATTTTCAGTTTGCCAATTTCTGTTTCAAGATTGAAAGGTTTTTCCATCTGAACTTTTACATTATGAGCAGCCAATTTTTCCTTTTCTGCTGAATTTTGGGTGAGCATGTCCTGATCAGGCATATTGTTTTGGGATATGTTTGGGTCAGTTCTGTTCTCTATAGGTTTTCCCAAAATTTTTGTTGGAAGAAGTGGTGTGGGTGTAGGTTTTACTAGGGACTGTATATCAGATACATCTTACACTGTAAACTCTTTGTGGGGTTTTTTATCTGAGGACTCTGTTAAGGCAGCTTTATCACTAGTTTCCTTGGGCAGTTTGGTGTGTGTCTGTTTGGTATTCTCAGGTATATCTATGGTTCTACTCCTTAGCTTGTATTGTTTGTGTACTTCATAGACTGTTGTGTCATACCCTTCTCTGAAATCAAATGACTCACCAGATTTTGCTTGGAACTATTTGTAGTCTTGGGTCTGTTGATCATCTTGTGTTAAGAATACTTGTTCTTCACTGTCCAGACCCATTAAATTGATGTGGGGATCTTCTATTTGTTCACTAGTGGTTGAGGCCTCTGCATAATTTTCTTGAAATGGAGGTCTGATGTTCTGATCAGGACTAGTTCTCCCGGTATTTGGGTTTTGGTTTTTCCTAAAATTGGGATTCCTAGTTGTGTTGCTTGTTTGTCCTTCCCAAGAGGACTTTCTTTCCATGGTCTCAACTCTATCTCCCAACCTTTCCATACCCTTCATGATTGCATCTATTTTTTGGTCAAAGGTTGAGGGTTCCTCTTTGAAAGTTATTCTTCTCTCATTTTTTTCTCTGGTTCTCTTGGCAATCAGGTTTGCCTCTACACTTACAGCTATATTCTGCATGTCTGCAAGACTTGGAGGTGCTCTTTCTCTTAATTGATATGCCATGTCTGGGTCAAATCCATCAGGAAATTTGATCAAGGCTAGGTCAGGAGGAGGTCTCAAGTTTTGAGGGATAGCATTATATACATTGTTGAACCTAGCACAGTAGTCTTGAACTGTCTCTTGTGGGCCCCTTTTCAAATTATCATACTCTGTTAGTATGTGAAGGGGGTCTTTCTTCTTTTCCCACCTGTTTAAAAAACTTAGGTATAAGGCATCAGGATTGATTATAGAGTTCGTAGCCAGAGACCTGAACCAATTCCTTACATCCCCTGTCAAACTTTGCACAAAAAATTTCATTCTTACATCTTCATCATCTATCTCATAGTTCTCAAAATAGTCCTGCATCCTCTTAGTGTGTTGTTGGGCAGTATAAGTGCCAGTTCCATCAAAGTAAGTGATTTTCCCTTGATAGTCTTGGGGCATTGCCCCTGGGTTTGCAAGCAGGACTAAAGGAGCATATCTAGCCATATTTGCAGGGATAAAAGGGGCAGTAAGAAGGAGTGGGACAGCTGGAACAACAGGGATAACAGGACTGAGGTGTGTTGGGGATGGGGGAGTGGGGAAACTACCTTGGGAGGTGGATGAAGAGCTAGGATAAGATGGGGTAGGGTGAGGATGAACTAATGCTTTGACAGGAGTGGGAATATAGCTCTGTTGATTTGGCTCAGTATCTGAATCTGAGAGCTCCCTTAGCTGCTCTTGTTTCTTTAAGATTTTGGGGATTAAATTGGGGTTTTCAAAGATAGTTGGGGCATTAGGGTCAGGATTTGACCTAGTGTAACGAGATTTCTTTTTTGGAGCCAGCTTCTGAGTTTTCTTTCCTTAGTATCCTATGATAGGAATTTTAAACAGGAATCTTATTTCCTTTCACTTGGTATTTTGACATAAGTCCCCAGCGAGTCGCCATTGATGTTATCACTCAGGTTGTTCCCTGCTTCCTAAAGGGAATACGGCCAAGGTAACCACTGACCAATCTTTTAGCTACAGGTCCTAGCCTACCTGCAACCAGAGAGGACTCTCTCTTTATAGTTTAGCTTTGTTGATGAATGTTTTAGGCTAGTTATGGTGCACTGTTTGTTTGAATTTGGTGGGTTGGTCAATTCGGATAGAACTGAGATACAGATTACAGGACAGTTTGTTGCATTGGGCAATGGAGTTGAGGTATTTGTGCTTTTGAAAGTGGATTTATGAAGACAGAGTGTTGCTGCAGAGCAAGTTAGGCATATGTGAAACAATTTATCAGATTTGTTGATGAAAATTATGGAATTAGTGAGTGAAAGACAATTAAGAATCTTTCACTATGCTAAATGAAGAAACATGAAGCTATTGCTTAAGAGGAGTTAAGAATTCTTAAACAGTGTTCACCATGACAGGATAAGTTCAGACATGAGTAATTAAGAATTCATATCTATGGCTAATCTAGAAGAAAACATATTTAGAAATAGATATTGAGCATAGGGTGTTTGAAACAAATCTTAGGCTATTATTTTTTTGTACTTACTAAGATTATGAAAACATAAGAGTTATGGAATACACAGAAAACACATACACAGTTAAGAGAAACTTATTGATTCAGCAAATGACATAGGAATTCTGCAACAAAACAGAGCTTTACATAGCCATCTTCAGACAGTGTCGGAACCAGAAATCTCCATCAGCAATTTGTATTATCAAAAAGTCTCCAGAGTAAAACAGAGCTCTTCAGAAAGAATTACACTACAATCGACCCTCAATGCGTTATCTAAGGGGATATATATACAAAATAGGGTATAAAATATCTCAGTAGAGAGTTATTGTGCAATAAATTGCACCACCAACTCTCTTACAAAAAATAAATGACAACATAAATATAGCATTTAATGCTGAGATAGCTGATATTTTTCTGTCAGACAGATTTGACTTTATGGCTCTAGAAAGTAGGTTGTAGCCGTGCCTTCAACTCCGCGTTAATTTAGCCTGCTGTCTGGGTGCATTGCTGAGTCACCTGTACGGCTGCTTGTTGTACCTGTATTCTGATCTGCCTGCTGACCTGTCTGCTGACCTGTAGACTTTGATTTTCTCAAAAAAGGCAAAAAGAAAAGTGGAATTATCTGAGCAAAATCTTCAGCATTGCTTGCCACCAATCAGCTGGGGGTAGCTGATTCCTCCTCATTTTTACCACTGTTTCATCTGCCTATGTATGTCTGTAAAAGTTTGGAGGGACTTCGAACAGATGATTTATTTCATGTTCAATAAAGAACAGATTTTCCATCTTGTCATAGAGGGATTGCCCAGAGGGAGGCCCTGCTTCTTCTGTGGAGCTGTTGGATGCAGTGATCTGGTTTTCAACATAATTGTTGATCCTTGTCATATACTGATTATATGACAGCAGTTGTCCTGTGCCGACACTAGGCATGGCAGTCCTTTATCCTGTAGTATAGCCATTTTAGCTCTAAATTCATCTATCTTTGCCTTCATCTCCTGACACTTCCTCTCCAATGTTTGAGTAAAATTCCTCAAGGTCAATACCTTTTTGGCTGTGAGGATTGTATCTGTTCTACTGCTTATTTGTAGAGCAGCCAGTTCCTCACTAGTGCGGTTATTGAGGAAATGAATCATTTTGGTGGCCTGCTCGGGCATTATTCCCAGGGCTGTCCTGGCTCTCTCAATCTCCACATGAGCTACATCTATTAGCTCAACCTGTTCAAAAATTACCTGAATGGACCTCCATTGGTCCTGTATAGATTGGCCAATTTTGGCCCAAATAATCTTTATTTCTGCTAGGGTTTTACCTAACATCAACTCCTTTTCCAGAGTTTTCACTTTGGCCTCCAAGGCCTTTATTTCTCTTTGCTTTTCTGCCACTGTCATCTTTGATTTGTCATAACTGGCCTCCAGCTTGGCCAGTTTTTCCTTGGAAATATTTATTTCAGTGACTTGAGTTTCTAGCTCTTTGACAACCTTCATCAACTCCTCCATGCCCATGCTGGATTCTGCTACTGCTGTTGCTTCTACTGTTGCTCCTGTTGCTGATGTAGCTGTAGTAGGTGCTGGAATAGCAGGAGGGGCTGTTGTTGCTTGTGTTGGAGGGGCAGGTTCAAGATTTGTTGAAGTTTGAGGGGGCTGGGAGGATGATTCCTCTTGCTTGTCTTGCAGAGCTTTCTCTAATTCTACCTCCATTTGTAGTATCCTTTGGTTCATAACCAGAAGCAGCTCCATAGTATTATCCACCTGCTTTTCTTGTGCAAGCTTTGCTGTTTCAGGATGAATGGCAGGAGGCAACTTTGCATGTCTTCTCAGTGCAGCAATATCATCCTCTTTCTTCTTCATAAGGGCTCTAACGCCCTTTGGGTCCTTTGGGTCATGTCCCAAATCAACAATTATGTCCTCCAGAGTATTTGTTCTGTTGTCTTTTGTAGAGGAGGATAGCCTTTCAAAATCAAGCTGCCTGTTGGTGTTCTTCAAGGCTTCTTTTAGCTGATGGGCCAGCATTGCCCTATCAGCAAGTGTTGCATACACCATTTCCCCAGTCTGTTTGTGCAGCTCAATCTGATCCATGGGGTGTATGTCTTTAGAAAAGACCTCCATGTTTGTCCTGTAGTAATCTGTTGTGGTCTTTGAATGTGGGACTTTAGGCTTCAGATGAGTGAAGATCATCTTTTCTTCCTTCAGATCATAGGAAGCCATCAATCTTTGCTTTTTGGCTGGGGTTGTATTCATGAATTGCTCATGGAGCTGCACCCTTATCAACTCATTTTGTGCCTTGATGTCTTTGAAGCCTTCTTTAACTGTAATTGGTTTCTTGCCCTGTTGTCTTGAGGAGGACACCTCTATGGTATGTTGTTGGGCCTGTTCTAGCTGAAATGAGCTAGTAGCAGTCTGTTGGCTTGTTTGCCTTTCTTTGTTGCGGCTTTCTGCCAGTTCTTCACTTATGTCTCCTTCTTCTGCTTCAGGGTCTACCCTCGGCCTCTTGGCCTTTGGTTGCTGTGATGACCCTGCTGGAGGTGTGACCTCCTCTCTGTCTCTCTTCTTCCCTCTCTCATCATTGAGAGGAGTCTGCAAAACTAGGTTTTGAGTTTGTTCAGTTTGCTGTGGAGGGGCGTGCTCTGATTGCTAATCCTTTGATGTGCTAGGCTGCCCTGTCTCTACCTCTTGTTGTTCATCCATCTTCTCCTTTCCCTTTGCTGTAGTTGTTGTTGCTGGAGCTTGCTGGGTGTCCTGTGCAGCTGGAGAAGTAGAGGTGACTTCTCTTGCTTGGACTGGTTGCTTGAAGAAGACCTGTTGACAAGAGTCTAAGTCAAGAGTTTTTTCCAAGTCCTTTACAGTCTGCTCCATTATTTCTTCCTCAGTCAATTCCTCTACTATTGATTCAGGCACCCATTCGTCTTCATTAGCAAAGTGTTGTATTTGTGGGATTGGGCAATGCTTATAGGCTAGCTGCCTATACTTGACCCTTCTGGCACTGATGAAACCTTCAGGGTCATAAGGGACCCACCAAAAGCTTCTTTTGAGTTTGAGCTGTTGTCCTAGTATTTGATCAGCTTCTTGCTAACCACCTTTTTTGTTCATGACAAATGGGCCTATGTGGTCCCTGAAATTTAGGTTGGCTTTCTTCTTGGCACCGTGAAAGTGTGTCAGATCAGAGTTTATAAGCTGTTTGTAGTACTCCATGGAAAATAGCCTCATAAGCACATATTTTGGGAGCCTGTAGGGACAGACCTCACAACCATAAATTCTGATGACAGTGTGATTTTGGTATAAGTACCAATCACCAATTTTGTAACTCCTAGATAGCTACAAGATTTTCTGCATATCCTTGGACAATCTGGTAGGAGGGGTCCTCTATAAGAGGCATGTTACTGGATACACAAACTGATCAATGAATTCACAGTATGAGTAGGGGGAACTCTGGACTTGGTGGAAGACTGAAGACCAGAAGATCACAGACCTCCTCTCACCCTGTGAGTCTAGCTTCTTGATTGAACACTGGAAGCAATCTGTTTGGTAGTACAAGAATAGGTGATAGATATATGAGGAATATTTGAATATTGCCTCCCTCTTCAGTCTTGTTAATTGATCATGTATCTTATTGGCAATGTATTTGGGATAACTGTATTTCATAGTAGGGGGCTTCACAAGGCTATATGCTGAGAGCATGACCAGCACAATTAGATCAACATGCTTATTTGTAGTGAACCCCAGCACAGAGGTTAGCATGTCTACCAGCAGCTTGCCAACCTCATTGAAATCTGCATAGGAGAAAGGAGGTGAAGGAGGATGGTGGCCGCAGTAGGTTGGCGTATGCCTTCATGAATCTGGCATGCAGCATGTCTGTGCTATAGCCCTCATCTACAAAATATAGTATTGGGTGATAAGGTTATAGCAGCTGGGTCTGCTTGTAGTTCAGCATCTGGTTGATGGAATCTAGAGTTATATAAAAGAGGATGCTCCCAGATGGAGACTTCACAGCCCTGAGTTTCTGGTCATAGTTTTCTGCACAGAGGTGGATGACTTCAGGGAAAATGTTCACAGAAGATAGGAAGTAGGTGGGCAGATTGGATTCCCAGATGCCATATAGTTCACTGTTGTCCAAGTGACTGTTTCTTAGCTGGCAATATGTTTGCAAGTGGCTTCTGTCTACCACAAAGTCTGTCATGAGGGCATCACTGTCCACCAGTGGCATAGCTTCTAGTTCTTCGTTAGGTGGATTTATAGGCACTACATCCAGAGCAGCTGGAGTGGCCATTGTCTTGTTTTAGCTGGATTCTTACTGTATTTCAGGCGCTATGTGAATGCTGAGGAAATGGCTTACCGATCTCTGTTTGCAGTGAGTAGTTTGGCAATGCAAGGAGGCTGTTACAGGCTTAATCAATCTGTGGGGCACTCTGTTTTGAAGAACCAGAGTGTGTTTGAGCTGGTTAGCTGGCTACTTGCAGAGAGTTCCTTTAGCAGGGGTGAGGGAACTGTTAATTCAGTCTTCTAGCTGGTAGCTCGGCTTCTTTAATTGCTCTTTGTGGAAAAATGGTGAATTTCACAGAGGGTCACGGGTTTCTTCGAGATTTTCGTCGCGCAGGGGTTTCAGTGGCTTTTTAAGTAGATTTCATTGGTGAATTTAACAATGTGGGTCTTTTGACTAAGTTCTTTATGCAGGAAAGTAGGATTGCAAAGGAGAACAATGGATAAAAGAGGATGCCTGCGGCAAATACCTGGTTTTAATGGCGTAGGAGGCGTTTGCACCGGTCGAATTGGAGGAATTGCAGGTAGTTGGGTTGATATTGGAGGCGGCAGTAACTTTGGCGGGTAGCTTTGATTTTTGACTATTGTAGGTTGAATCAGATGCAGAGGAGCTCCAGAAGTCATAGAAAACAATGCGAAATAACAGTTATTTGACGCCTTTTTATGCATTTTTGGCATATTGGCACCTTTTTGTGATGATGTCATGCTGTCGTCATCATGGGCTCGGGTATGGATGGGTGACGTGGCAGCTGACGCGGGTGCCCAGGTGGCAGTGACACAGTGGCAGGGTGGACAGGGTGACACGGTGGCCAATCGCGACGTAACAGCGTGTTAATTGCAGTGGGGACCCGCCCCAATAAATTAATTAATTTAATTAAAATTGGGCGCGGGGGGTAGGAACTTTAGGTTTTGGGTTTTTTCATTTATTAATGTTTTAATAATAATAAAAAAACATTACAAACACAATTTAGAGAGCGGAAAGGGGTAAAGTGTTCTAGCAAGGGCGGGGATTTTGATTTTTTGACTTTTAACCATAGTTTTTTGCCAAACCCCATAGTTTTAGGATGCTTGAGGGTTAATACTAACCCTTGATGTGTTAATATTTCCCAAGGAAGGGATATATAGCTATAGTGCTAGGGGGGGGTATTTATAGATATTTTTTGGGAGATTTTCATAGATTCTAATAGAACTAGGAAAAAAGGGGGGAGTTAGGGAGCTACATAATACATTAGTGGTTAACATGATTTTGTGACGTGAATGAAGGGGTAAAGCTAAGTTCTAATAGGTAAAACTTAACTTAGGATTTTGAGG